>JAKUCV010002878.1:197221-282967 GCA_028386065.3 Turnera subulata | reverse complement strand
CACCCACACATACCATACACACAGCTATAGAGAGGAGAGGTTTAGGCCGTGGAGACTACAGGGGTTGCTCCGATATACCGTGACAACCCTTCACGACCGGTAGATCAAGACCTGGACTCCAAGACCTGTTTGCTTCCGCTGCTAGGACTCCAAGTAGGTGTCCTAATTTACTTTATTCAGGATATGTGTTATCCTTCAGTCTCCATGAACAAATTAGTAATAAATGTAGGTTGATTTTGGGGTTTTCTCTTTTCTCTCATTCTCTTAGAGAAAAACCCTAGATCTACAACTTGGGGTTGCCGCCGACTTTCTTCCGGGGGTGAGCCCCCACCAAAATTTCTTTCAACTAGTTTGTTTTTGTTTTTGTTTTTGTTTTTTTTTGTTTCGTTGGTTTACTCTCACTTTTTGTGAGTTTTGTCTCACTTTTTGTGAGTTGGTTGCTCTCCTTTTGGAGTTTTCTCACATTTTTTTGTATTTCAAATAAGACTATGGGAGCCAAAGTTCATGGAGGAAGATTTAATTTGAAGAACGATTCTATATCTGCAACAGAAATTTACCAACAAAGGGATATTTTCCCCAACAGGTATGTCTCAAATTTACCTGTTGGCATGGTGGTTGCTGCACGAACCATACTTGGATCTGGATCTAATGCTCGCGAGAGTAGAGTCGCGAGTGGTATGTCTTTGTAAATCCTCTATTGAAGGAGATAAATCACGTTGGATATTTTTAAGTAGTAGGTTAAGAAGAATTCTTTTGTTGGATTTTTCTTATAATTTTGCTATATTAGATCTTCAGCTATGTTTAGTAATAATTGTACTGCCTTTACACATATTCTTTTTTTTTTGCTAGCATGGTAACACGAAAATTTTGTTATTACATGTTCTTTTTTTTTTAAAAAAAATATGTTCTTACCTCGACATGTCCAAGACGTGTTATTTATGGCTAGAAAAAGCCTCTTGATTTTATGCGTGATGTATGTACTTTGATTCGGAGATCCTTACGTACACAAGAGGTAAGAAAGGATAAGGAAACCGTTTCTTACAAATTTCTTCCGGAAATGGGCCCTAATTAACAACCAAGAAATGGGTACACAATACAAATATCTTCCTATATCTTCTTCCTTTTTTTTGTGGAAAGTGCAGATATCTTTGTTGAAATGAAAATCTGTCGCTTGTTAGTCAAAAAGAAAAAAGGTGATATATGTATCACATCCAACGTAACAATCTTTTTTTTGGTGAACCCTACCCCTTGATGGGTATGCACCATAGATACCTCCAAGTGGCGAATTGTGATAGAGCTATGTGTCACCTTTTTTTCCACTAGAAGATCAAAAAAATATTGTTAATAAATATATATTTTTTTAATTAGATCCTTCAATTTTTTAACATTACAAAATATACTCCATGTAAAGAATTCTTTTTTTGCCCCTTCTTTTTGCTACAGAATTCCATTAGCATATACTCTGGGTCAAGAAAAGGAAAAGCCTTTCTCACGCAAGCACTGCATGTCACGCCACATATTTGCCCAATCATTATCTGATCTTCCCGGTTATATACGGATAAATTTTAGAAGTATAAGGCGAATGATCTGTTTAAGACTCTTCTCATCTACATGAGCCTCGAGGAAAAAATTCAGTGGCTTGGGAACCTGAAAATAACAATTGTCAACACCATCAAATTCAAGCACTAAAAATCATGGAGATACAAATCCATTCAGATTTTGTTCATTGTATAAGACCAACAGGTGAAACGACGAGATCGTGCAAATGTATTGCAGTTCCAATCACATCCTGTAAAAATAAGAATACAAAGTAGTCTAATAAGAAAGCACCACCTACCTCTATCTCCAACGCCGGAATTAATCTCTTCTCTAAACGCCGGCGGGAAAGACATGTTCGGCGAGCTCTCCGGCGATAGCGAGATAGCTGACGGCTTAGCGTACACCGTGTGGAAGAGCTGCCGTTGATAACTATGAGAAGAGGAGAGGAGATTGAGAAACCTAATTTCGAATTTGTTAATTAGAAAAGAACAGGAGCGAGGTGAGAAGTCAATCTAATTAGAAATTTGTGAATTGGGGAAGAACATGAATAGGTGAGAAGTGAATGTGTCTTTTTAATTTTTTTTTTTTCTTCAATCATTAAACTGAGAAGTGCCTTTAACAATTTACTAAGGATTAATTAAGTAAGTATATTTTGTAATGTTTAAAAATTCAGGGATCTAGTTAAAAAGAATATGTATTTATTAAGAATGTTTTTTTAATTTTTTAGGGTGAAAAAAGTGCCACATGGCCCTATAACAATTCACCACGTGGGGTATGTATGGTGCATACCCATCAAGGGGCAGCACCGAAGAATTTACTTCTTGGTTTTTCCTTTCTGTCTTCTGCCATCTTACGCTGTCAAACATATATTAGCAACATACTAGTAACAAAGTGTTACTGGCTTTGGTATTATTATTCATTTTGTTTATCGTCACAATCAAAATTCATTATTGAGTTGGAATGAACAAAGGCGTACGTGCATGGAATGTTATACGACGTGATTTGCAAGGAAAAATATTGACTTGTACCTTCGCAAGTGGTTGGGAAATGTAAAAGCTGGGGCAACTGACAATTTAAGCATCCAAAGAAGAAGGATATCACTATTTACACTTGCAACCCTGATTTACACTCTTAAATACTTGCAGCAAAGTAGTTGGATAAATTGGGAGAATGTAAATTGCAATAAGTTAGGTGAATTAACATTACGGCTTCAACAGTTTGCTAGTCCGGGAAAAGACTAAGAAAGCTAACAACAGAAGTGAGAATAGTTACTTTGCTAGTCTGGGAAAAGACTAAAAAAGCTAACAACAGAAGTGAGAATAGTTACTTTATGCAAAGTTGCAGCCCTTGCTCATGATGGATAAGATCCAATTTGGTCATGCTCCAGACTCCAGGCTAGAATGATGAACGGAACTGGGCTGTCAGAATTCTGTGAGTGCACATAAGCTTGACCCCGATGATCAACGCTGCAATTTCCATTTGCTGCGGTGCTTCTTCCCAAGTTTCCAATGATGCTATCATTCCCGTCAGCTCCTACTCAGAGTTGTTTTCTTTCTTCCGCTTATACAGGCCCAACCATCCATCTCTGACACTGATATGGCTTCTAAGAACACTGAATATCTGTCCACAATATATGAAACCTACATAGAACATACAGCCAAATTAATTGGATCCAAGCACATATCCCCCTTCAATATCTAGAAAAGTAGTCAAACAAACTGATATGCATTGAACAACTGGCACCATGTTCAACGATAGAGTTCAGTTCGTTTATATCCAAAGGGATAGTCTGTGGAAGTCTGGCCACAACTCGTTCCACTTCGGGGATGCCACTTTAACGGCCATCTCTGATTCTGGAAATCTCCATCGTCCATTACCGGAAAGCATCAAGAATTTAAGCATCTAACATTGCTAGTATAGCCAGTTTATAACCCTTAATAATAAAAAAAATAATTACATTCTAAGCCATAGAAGAGCCGCATGGCCAAAACCATGGGAAATCCAGTTTCCTCAGTATCTTCCTGAGGGTTTTCATACAATCCGCATTTTAAACCATTACTCTAAACAAGTATAAATAGAAAATAATTTAGATAAAATACAAATGGCACAACCTCTCTTTGTGGCCATATGTTGTCCAAAAGGATTTTCATTTAATATGCAATTTAAACTATTACTCAAACTAATACATAGAGCAAACATTTTTAGATAAAAAAAGAAGTTCAAAATGAGTTAAATTCTGAATTTTATACTAAGCTTTCCACAGTTTATGAAACATACATATTTTTCCATTTTTAGAACATACCTGCTCTGCTAGGATGCCAGACAAACCCACCACCGCACCAGGTTTAGCATAAGAAACTATGTTGTCAGCCAATTCCAACAGAGGATTGAGAAGAATGTTTGCTACGACCACATCGTATTTCTCAGTTTCAGAGATGATATCTGTCGCATAAGAACCCTGCTCTTTAGAAACTTCATCTTCCAAAGGAGAGCAAATTTTGCCCGGAACATGGTATAGTTCCATCCTTCCAGGCTTTATATCGTTTAGGGAAGCATTATGGCTCGCCGATGTGATTGCTTGGGGATCTATATCAAATCCAACTGATAAAGCAGCACCAAACTTCATTCAGAGTAGAATGAAGGGTGGAATTGAGCATCAGTTCCGATTATAAATACTCTTCATATAAAAGGGGTGACAAGAGTGTTCAATTGGGTGATGCCTAGTGAGTGCTATGCAACATAGGTCAATTTTGCAACGAAATTTATTGCAAGTTTCCAATGCTGCTAATTTAAGTGTATCTCCCTGCTCACAAATGTCAATAACTCCTCTTTCTTTCTCCATAATACAACATAAAACCGTCATGAGGATTCTACTTAGCAAGTCTATAGTTCCTCCATATAAAGAACAAAAAGGCGTATCAACATCATGTCCCTTTTACCAATGGGCTTGTAGCTCATTGGCACTCTTGTGTCAAAAGCACAAGAGGGGTGAGGTCTCGGGTTCGAGTCTCACTTTCCTCGACTAGTATCAAAAAACATCATGTCCCTTTTCTATAACCTGTACAAAAACGACAACCATATATCAAATATATAAGTTCCAACTCCTTATGTTTTACTTAATTCCATTATGGTTTGGTTTACTTTAAAGTTCAAAAAGTGGGTCAGCAAAAAGTGTTATGATACAAAAGTCATCTTGATATAAATGTTAACCAAAAACTGGGCCATTAGTAAGGAAGCCTTTTGCGCATTTGTCTCTCTTAATTTTAATCTCCCTCAACTCTGCTTTAAATTTCTCCTTGGTATGTTACGTACTCCAATCTTCCGTTTTTCCTTCGTGATCTAATCAATCCCGTCTGTACTCCCCAAAAATTTCACGAGTACACAAGTGCATTTCTTTCTCTTTTTTTTCTCTCTAAGTGATCAATCTTCAGTGTGGAAACTGTTCCTCCACTTATTAGATTTGTAGATGTAAGAGTTTAAATGATTGCAGATACCCATTCAGGAATCTAGGTGCTTTGTAGTAAAAGATATTCAACCTTGATCTTCTCTAGCTCAGACCTCACTCCAATGGGACTAGGAGTATGCATGGCCTTTTTCCTGGGTTTTGATAGTTGCTGGTGAGTTTTACTAAAAACAGCTTCATGTCTTAAGTGTTTATACATAAGCAATAATATAACAATTCCAAGTTCCATGCATATTCAGTGGTGTCTATGAAAGACAAGGTTTTAATGCGCTTTTAGTTAAAAGTTCAACCACAAGCAAATGAAAATTATTACCTTAAGTGCAGCAATTGCAAGGATTCCAGATCCTGTGCCATAATCCAAGAAACACTCTCCACCTTTTATCAAGCCCCTTAGTAGCAACAGACATAACTTTGTAGTGGGGTGTTCTCCAGTTCCAAATGCTAACCCGGGGTTCAAGATTATATTTATTGCATGGATATCCTGTAGGGAATAAACAAGCACAATTATAGTCATTCGACAGAGAGCACCGATATGCCTTTGAGCTAATGCAGTCTGTACAACAAAATCAGAATTTTGCTGTTCGCTGAAATAGGCAACTTGAACATTAAATAATATGCAGACCTGTATTACGTCTTTTAATATTCAGACAGGAAATTTTACTGCAATTACTAGCCGTAACAAACACATGCGTTGGCAAACAAGCCATCATGCACATATAAGGCACAGATCCTTCGGTATACATCCGCAGGATATACATGCAACCACTACATCCAGACACAAAATACTAGCAGTGAGACCACATTCTCCTTCACACTTTGAAATCAGCATTTTTAACAAATCAGAAGGGATTAAATGAGCTGTAACTTGTACTTTAGTAAGTAATTTGAAACAGCAGGATGCATTCCAGTACTGAGAAGGGAAATTCCAATAACGTCATGTTATCTACTGAGACCCTGAAGGAAAGTCTAATGCCTCCGGGAATGTAAGCCCATGGACATACACACCTATTCTCAAGCAAGTATTATGTGAATGTGCATCTAAAAATGCATACATTTACTGTTACGCAGAGACAGGCATGGGAACAGCAAAGAATGCAGAGCCATGCAAACACACTCACATAAAAGTACACAGACATTGCCAGTCAGCCACATGTGCCCACCCACGGTTTTCTCCAAATGCATGCAAGATTGCTACATTTTTGGTAGTGCACATGCAATTAGGAAAAGTAATAAGCAATAATACCCATAAAATATTTAGTAAAGAAAATTGGGATCATTATACCAGGGGAGATTTCCATTCGGGCACAATCCAAAGTCCTTGAGCAACTTGAACTGGAAGAAAATATTCCTGAGCAGTTACAAAATGAACGTAGTTGACAATGTCAGTGAAGCAGAAGGAGTAATTACAACCTTTTCAAAAGATCACTTTGCAATATAGCTTGCCAAGAACAATATGAATAACAGTAAAGGGCTGCTTGAAAACAAAACTCCTTCAGTTGCTTTTCTGTGAGACTTAAGAAGGTAGTTGCTAACACATATGTTTGCAGTGAAGAAACATAACCACAGGCAAGCAGCTCAAAGACTGATTGATAAAATATTTGATAGAAGTAAGGGCATGCTTATGTGGAGGCTTATGATTATCAACCGACAAAAGTTTATGGAGGGAGAACACTAATAAACTACATAATGAGTTAAAATGTGCCAATGATTGGCTGACATTGGACAGCAAGATGAAGGTAGAGAAGCATGAATCAGGACAAGAGGAAGAGAGGCAACCTGAGTTTTCTGAACCCAATCATATGGCTCCCCAACTTTAACCTCATAAGAGGGTATCTCTTTCAAGCCTATGGAATCACTGGCTTGTGACAGACACAGCTTAATGTCTTGGGATTCAAAAAATATGGAATCAATGAAGGCCTACAACAGAAAAATCATCATGTGTGAGCGAGGTTTTTTTTCCAAAAAAGAAAGAGAAAGCAATTGGCGTGGTGATCCCGCAACCGTTCTTGCAAAAATTCAAACCAGCTAAGGGTATTTGACCCAGAAAAGGTAAAATCTTTCATTTACTTACCTCTGATCCATTTTTTGACAGAATTTGATTGGAAACTGTCAACAAGCAAGCAAAGAAACAAACAAAACAAAAAAAGGTTACCTCATTAGAAGTCTGGGGCCCAGTTGCTTCTACTTCTTCCGTGGAGACAGAGCTTGCCCCGAAGCAAAGAAGAGATTCTGATAAAGCGTCCTGGTAAGTAACACAACAAACAAATTAACACACCGCAACTCAACACAAACACCTAGTAGAAGATGAACATGAAGTGTTAAAAGAAGGGATAGTCATATTTCTCACAGCCACATTCTTTGGGCAGCGAATGCGAACGGAGAGGTAAGTCGACGGTTCTGCCGCTGAGGAGGAGGAGGAGCGTGGCAGTGAGACTGAGGAGGATGCAATAATAACTGAATTAGTAAAGAAACGGAGTGAAGAAGAAGAAGAAGAAGAAGAAGGAGAGGGGTTTGTGAAATGGTATGGAGATTTGAGTGTGTAGGTTGTTGAGAGTGAAGCGAGAGGGAAATGACGGTGGTGGTGAATGGGGCGGATGAGGCCGCTTGACAGAGTGCAGTACACGTGTTTGAACAAATGCCTCTTCCACATTTCCCAATCAATCCCTTCTTTTTTCTCAAAAAAAAAAAATCAATCCCTTCTTCTTTCGCGGCAGCTTTAAGATGTCAGTTTCATGAGCCACTATGAAAACAAAATTTCATAATTAATAATTATTATTTTTTTATAAAAAAATAATTATTATTTTTTAGAGACTGAAATAATTTTACATTGTTATGTCTTACATTAATTATATTACAGAAATCATATTTATGGAAGGGTTATTTTAGTTTATATGAAAATAATGATCATTAATTTTGAGATTTTATTTTCTTTCATATTGGTTTATCATGAACCTTTAGGGTACAAGATAGAAAAACCTAAAAAGAAGAATAAATATAATTTTTTTTGAAAGCCAACATTATCCATTCATTTGGATTAATTATATTTTGACCCCCTAAAATCTAGTTTATTTTTGACTCAGCAACTGAATTTTTTTCCTCATCAATCGACCATCTGTATTCCTAATTTAATTCAATTAACCACCTCCAAACGGATTCCACCTCTTGCACTAGCGGAAGCGACAGATGCACGCCACGTGTCTTAATCGGGTTGAATTATATTTTGACCCCTTAATTCTAGTCTATTTTTAACTCACCACTTGAACTTTTTTTAATCAATTTTTTTTATTGAATAAATCACAGGTTGGGTCTATTTTTAATCAATTAATCACCTCTAATCCCAATTTCATTCAATTAACCAGCTGTAATAAGGATTTTAGGTTTTTAATTAATTGATCTTACAGAATCCAGAGATAAGCTATATGTGGCGAGCATTCAATATTTTCTTTTCCTATTTTTCTTTTCAAACAAAAGTAAAATAAAAAATATTAATATCAATTAACAAAATTAAATAAATGAAAAATTAAATAAAAAATGGTACCCCGCCACACCCTCACCGTTGCCTGTCTCCCTAATTTTTTTAAAAAGAGAAACATGAAGGAGAAAACAACTCTCAAAAGTCAAAACCAGTAAATAAAAGAAAAATAAGTTTGGTGTACAGGTTAAGATTTGTTTACTCGATCCATTTCTTGCGAAGGTTGGGTCGATTTTTCGGCGAGGTAGGTAGTTTCGAGTTGACCAGGGGTTCCTTGATAGGTGACGACAAACTTAAACGGTAAGGACCCAACTTCTTTTTCTTTGCTTCTCCATTTGAAGGTTCGAGGTTGAGTTGACGAAGGAGGAAACATGAAGGTTTGGCACAAACGAAGGTTAATTCGTCTCCTTGTACGCTAATACCCGAGGACGTGTTTGGAGGGCCTTGTCACCATTCGATCAGTCACCGCCCCTCCTCTTCTCCTCTTCCTTTTTCTTCTTCCCTGCTTCTCCTCTTTGTTTCCTTTATATTGCCAACCTTCGATTAAAATCTAATCGGGTTTATTTTATTTGTTTGGGTGTTCTGTGAATGGTGGGTCGGTGGTTATTTGTGATGGTTATGAACTGTATTGTATCCGTGCTAGTGTTACTTTAAATCTCAAGTTTGACTGAGTTCTTTAGCGTGTAAGGATATGCCCTTCCTTTTCTTTTATGCGCGTCTATAGATTGATTGTTGATTTTTTTTTTTTGATTCCAACGACTTCTTTATTTATGTATTCAAAATAAGGTTGTAAAACAGATATACAAATAAGCACCCCATGGCCTGCACTCGCTAATAGTTTATCAGACCCAGTATGAAGGATACACAAAAACAGAGCTAACTATTATATAGGCATGGCAAGAATCTTAAATCTTCTATAGACACCAGGCCAATTGCGGACAGTCTCAGCATTCGAAGTAACCAAAGAAGTACTGAAAGGGAAGTCAGGGTGAAGCGCCTTGATCCACGATGTGCCATGGACCAAGATGATATCAAATACCTTTTCCCAGTCAAGAGCCGCATTATTAAACACCTTGCGATTGCGTTCCAGCCAAATAGTCCACAGAGCAGCATAAGAATTAATAGTCCAGGATGATCTAGATTGTGAATGGGTATTGAGAGAAACCCATTGTGACATAAACTCATTAAGAGAACTAGGGGGCACCAACTGAAGCCCCACCATCTATTCAATTTATCCCAAATGCTACTTGAAAAGGAACAGTGAAGGAACAAATGATCAATTAGCTCAAGATATGATAAGCACAGAGGACAGAAGGAATCTGTCAGTGATATAATACCGTGTTTATGAAGAGCATCTTTAGTGGCAATCCCTCTGTTGAACACAGGCCATAGCCAACACTCAATCTTAAAAGTTGTTAGAGACAACCAAGGTTGTGGAGGACTACATCGATACCCAAAGTTGCTGCAGATAAAGGCACGTTCGCCACTAACCGAGTAAACACCTTTGGAGTCAACTAACCAAATCTTCTTATCATCTAGACCAACATGCAGACGTACATCAGAAACCTCACAACGAATCCTGTTTGCATCAGTTAATTCCCATGCATGTAGATTCCTCCTCCACCTTTGCATCCAAAGAGGCATATCAGGTTTCCCTTTATTACACTCCATAACTGTTGCATGTTTACATAGCGAAATTGAGAATAAATGAGGAAATTTCTCCTTTAGCACACCACAACCCGTCCAGTCACCAAGCCAAAAAAGGGCAACCTCACCACTTCCAATGCATGCAGTAGCACCATCATCCAATGGAATTCCAGATTGACTATTTAAGGTGCCCGACGAAACAATATCCTTCCACAGCTTAGATATTCTAATCAGGTCAAAGGATGGTGAAAGAGAAGTACCTCCGGTAACACATTTATTCCTGACTAGAGACTTCCAATCTTTTAAATCAGGAACAGAAAAACTCCACATCCATTTATACAATAAAACTGATTCATAACGGCCAAATCTACGATTCCCATATCTCCAAGATCCTTAGGTCTACAGATTTTCTTCCATGCAATCAAGCACAACTTTTTGAAATCATCTAAACCATGTCAAAAAAAATTTCCCTGGATTCTGATAAGCTTCTTTGCAACAGCCACCGGCATCTTAAACAAGGACAAGAAATATAGAGGTGAACCACTCAACACCGACTTTATCATAGTCATGTGCCTGCCAATAGAGAGGTGTCTTCCCTTCCAAGAGACCAGACGAGAATAGAATTTGTCGATGATAGGCTACCATGCTGCAACACGACTCATGTTCGCGCCTAAAGGGAAACCCAAGTACTTGAAAGGAAAAGTTTATGCGCGGCTAAACAACTTTCCAATAATCATGGCCACCTCTCGTTGACTCAAACTAACACCAATAACGCTACTCTTATGAAAATTGATACTCAATCCAGACATTGCTTAAAAAACTCTAAGACACCTTTTAAGGTTTAAGAGAAGATGATCTGCTGCAGGGAAGAACAATAGTGTGTCGCTAGCATATTGTAGAATAGAGACATCCAGATTGTGTACAGGTACCTTTCTAATTAGCTGAAGATGTTGTGCCCGTCTTAGAATACAAGAGAGGCCTTCGGCAGCAATGTTGAACAGAAAAGGTGACAATGGGTCACCTTCCTTCAGCCCCCGGCTCATGGAGAACTTCTCAGTCGGTGAACCATTTCTTAACACTGCAAGCCTTGAGGAGAAGAGGCATGCAAAGATCCACTGACGCTATTTCTCACAGAAGCCTATAGCGGACATGACTTGCATTAGATAAGACCAATCAACCGAGTCAAATGCCTTCCGAAAATCCAACTTCCAAAGGATAGATTTGATATTAGTCTTCTTTAGGCTATGAACAACCTCATAAACAAATAGAGCACCATCTAGAATACTTCTTCCCTCAATAAATGCCGACTGCTGGTGACCAATGATTGATGAAATTACTTTCTTCAAGCGCAAACCAAATATCTTGGCCAGAATCTTGTATAACCTATTGACCAAGGTTATTGGTCTAAACTCATCAAGCTTATCAGCACCCATCTTCTTTGGTATGAGGGTAATATAGCCGGTGTTAGCACCCTTAGGCAACTTTGTCGTGTCTATAAAATGCACGACCATGTCAAACACATCCTGCTTTAACAAATGCCAACATTTTTTATAAAAGGAAAAATTAAATCCGTCGGGCCCCGGCGCTATGGAGCTGTCATAAGACCAAACTGTCTCCTTTACTTCCTCCATAAAAATTGGCTTTTCCAAAATTATTAGCTGCAGCAATGTCAAGGTGCGGAGAGATTAAGGACCCAATTAAAGGTTTGGAGGTTACTGTGTAGGAATAGAAATTTTCAAAAAATATCTTTGCCTCAAACTTGATAGAAGCAGGGTCAGTAATAATACGGTCATGAACTTTCAGACTCTCCAACCTATTCTTCCTCCCACGAACACTGGTCACAATATGAAAAAAGCGTGTATTTTTGTCACCCAAATTACACTAATTAATTTGGATCTTTTGCCTCCAAATAGCCTCACATTGTTTTGTTTTGGGGATCAACTCTATTTTAAAATTTTTAAAGTAGCAAAGTTCGTCATGGGATAGACTTCTCACTTCAGCCTTCTTGTCTAATTTGTCAATTTTTAATTGAATATTAACCAAACTTTTGTTCACGTCACCGAAAATATCTCTGTTCCAAGCAGCAAGCAATCTCCTCATGATACTTAGTTTCCTAAGTAGATTGAACCTCCCAGGAAAAGCGCCACACGCCTCCCTCCACATACTTTCCAAGACATCTATAAATTTTGAAAATTGCCACCAAGCTGCTAGAAAACGAAAAGGTCTTCCCCCCCCAATCCATACGACTCTGACGTACAATCAAAGGGTAATGATCAGATCCCATCTTGGAGTCCAACATAATACCCAAGAAGGGGAAGGTCACATTCCAGGTTCCCTCCAAAAAAACTAGATCTATTCTGCTGGCCGCGATGGAATTACTCCATGTATAAAGCCTGTCCTGCAACCTCATCTCAAGAAGACTGAGGTTATGAACAAAATCTTTGAACGCCAGGGCTCCTTTTATTACACAACCAACCGCTCTTACAATCTGAAGCTTCTAATGTTTCGTTAAAATCTCCAAAAACAGCCTATGGAGCTTGGAAAGATGCCTTTAATATATACAGCTCATCAAACATCTTGATTCTACCATCAACCCTAGAGTCACCACACACACAAAGCGTAACCTTAAAGCCATTCTGAATGAAATAGCCCTCCACCACAATCCATCAACTTCCCCGCACAACACGAGACACGTGGGAAACATCACAATCCCACATCATGATCAGACCTCCAGCGCTACCAACAGCATCTACAAACATAAAATCAATTCTACCAGGACCCCACATCTTGTGGCAAAATATTAAACTCACATTTGTACACTTTGTCTCACATAAGAAAGCCACATTCGAGTGATGGCGAGAAATTAGCTGACGAACTTGATCCTGTTTATAGGCCGAAAAAACACCCCTGACATTCCAAGAAATTAAATGAATCATAAAGGAAGAGAGACACATATCTGGGTATAAAAGGAGAGCCTATGAATCAGCTCTTTCCTGGACCCAATCAAAGGCCTCGTTCGTCACCATCTCTTCAATAATACTCTCCACCTCATCATGATTATTAGTTCTGTCCCAACTAATTAAATCCCCTACTCTGTTAGTCTCCTGGACCTCAACATCAGAGAAGGAAACAAGAATGAGGGATCCCTGATCACTAGCAGCAACTGCTCTTCTATTCATTCTTCGGATGTCTGACTCTGAAATAGATAATCAACTCTTAGGGGAAAAAGCCCACCGGGAGTCCTATAACTTATTTCCAAATCCCATTTGAGTCCTATAACTCTTAAACGATCTATTGGAGTCCTATAACATTCCAAAACATTACCAAAGAAGTCCCCGTCCATCTTTTCGTTAAATTTTCTGTTATCTTTAAGAACTTTTAGTCCCTATAAGTATACATAATATTATTTTAGTCCTTAAAATTTTCAAAAATTTTTATTTGAATCCTTTAAAAAATAATAAAAAAATAAAAAAGAGGACTCAAACCACTAAATGCACATTATTACATATATTAGATTTTAAGGTTACGAATTTAGGATAAAAAATGAAATAGTAAGCCAAACATACTAAATCCTAACATCGTAAATTCTAAACCCCAAAACCAAAAGCACCAAATTCAGAAATTTTAAATTTTATATCATAAATCTCTAAATTTTAAATCTTAAAAACCTTAAACACTAAACCATACATCCTAAAATCCTAAATTCTAAAACCAAAACCCTAAATTCTAATCTCTAAAAATCTTAATCCCTCATTCTTATATCGTAAACCCTAAAAACCAAAAACTTTAAATTCTAAACCCAAAAATATTAAAACACTAAATCCTAAATTCTAAATCCTAAACCTCAAAATATTAAATCTTATACTCGAAAAATTCAAACACTAAACCCTAAAATCCTTAACTTCATATCATAGACCTCTAAACTCTAAATCCTAAAAAACTCAAATCCTAATCTTTAAACCCTAATAACCTAAAATCCTAAACTTTAAATCCCAAAATTTTAAACCCTAAACCCTAAACCCTAAATTCTTATCCAAAAAATATTAAACCCCTAATCATAAAAAACCTTAAAACCTACACCCTAACACCCTAAACCTTAAACCCTAAACCCTAAATCCAAACCCTAAACCCTAAACCCTAAATTTTAAAACCCTAAATCATACAGCTTAAACCCTAAACCCTAAAACCCTAAACCATAAAACCATAAAACCCTAAAACCCTAAATCATAAAACCATAAAACACTAAAACCTTAAAGTTTTTTAGGGTTTAGGGTTTAAGCTGTAGGGTTTAGGGTTTTAGAATTTAGGGTTTAGGATTTAGGGTTTGGATTTAAGGTTTAGGGTTTAGGGTGTAGGTTTTAAGGTTTTTTATGATTAGGGGTTTAATATTTTTTGGATAAGAATTTAGGGTTTAGGGTTTAGGGTTTAAAATTTTGGGATTTAAAGTTTAGGATTTTAGGTTATTAGGGTTTAAGATTAGGATTTGAGTTTTTTAGGATTTAGAGTTTAGAGGTCTATGATATGAAGTTAAAGATTTTAGGGTTTAGTGTTTCAGTTTTTAGAGTATAAGATTTAATATTTTGAGGTTTAGGATTTAGAATTTAGGATTTAGTGTTTTAATATTTTTGGGTTTAGAGTTTAAAGTTTTTGGTTTTTAGGGTTTACGATATAAGAATGAGGGTTTAAGATTTTTAGAGATTAGAATTTATTGTTTTGGTTTTAGAATTTAGGATTTTAGGATGTATGGTTTAGTGTTTAAGGTTTTTAAGATTTATAATTTAGAGATTTATGATATAAAATTTAAAATTTCTAAATTTGGTGCTTTTGGTTTTGGGGTTTACAATTTACGATGTTAGGATTTAGTATGTTTGGCTTACTACTTCATTTTTTATCCTAAATTCGTAACCTTAAAATCTAATATATGTAATAATGTGCATTTAGTGGTTTGAGTCCTCTTTTCTTATTTTTTATTATTTTTTTAAGGATTCAAACAAAAGTTTTTGAAAATTTTAAGGACTAAAATAATATTATGTATACTTATAGAGACTAAAAGTTCTTAAAGAAAACAGAAAATTTAACGGAAAGATGGACATGGACTTCTTTGGTAATGTTTTGGAATGTTATAGGACTCCAATAGATCGTTTAAGAGTTATAGGACTCAAATGGGATTTGGAAATAAGTTATAGGACTCCCGGTGGGCTTTTCCCAACTCTTAGGAGTGGAGACGATACAAGCATTCTTGTTCAGATATTTTATTTTCTTGACTCGACCAATGCCCATGTTTTGTAGAACAACAAGAACTTTCCTTTTCACGTGCTTATTGAGAATGGAATGACTATTTTCTCTCACGGGAGAAGGGTAAGAATCAGAACATGAAGATAAGGTATTGTTAGCTACAATATTGCTAGATGAGGCAAAAAATTCATCAGGGTTGGGCTTGAATGGTGTTGGGCTTAAAAATTAAGAACCTGAGGAGAAGTGAGGGTAATCAACTAATGGCAAACTAGACTCGGCGGGGATAACTGAAGGCCCAATAGGAACAGGGCATCCACTGACAGGTGAGCTTGGGGCACTATTCTGGGAAGGTTGGGGGGTTGATTGGGTGGGTTGATGATTGAGAGAATTTATTGAAATGTCGTGCATACTCTTTTCCACATCAGAGCATGCCTTTTCAGAAGGGATCAACTTGGGAGTTGTGTATTTTATGGCGGCTGCACACCATGCGCTCTAAGCTGGTCTAGGATAGGCCGCAAATTAAATGGATCATTAGAGCACAACTCCTCGACAGATACACTATGGGGCTGAGCATGTGAGGTGCTTGGGGAATGAATATGAGAATTCAATGCAGTTTGGTTTCCAGCAGCAGGCACAACCGAAGGTGGTCTATACGCGCTACCATCTTGACCGTGAACATCTATGAGAGGGGTACCGATGACGGATGGATGATTTGACCACTCCCAATCGAGAGGATCAAACTGAGACTCCACGATACCAACTGCAAACTTGTTGTCACCAAATTACACAGATAAGGTTCTGTTCACAAAGGACATGGAGGTAGTGCGGATCAATATTTGAGCTACATCAAAACGTTTCCTACTCATTGTATCATGACTCCAATCCACAAAAGAGCCAACATTAGACATAATCAATCTGAAAAAATCCATGGACCAAGCTCCTCGAGGAACACCTTCGACAAGGACCCAACAAAGTCTATCGCATGCCGCGTCTCCTTCTTCCCATTCCTTGAAAATATCAAACAACTCTTTGAACCACTCAGGTTGAGCACTTACCAAGGTGTTTCTTTAAACCTGTGAACCAAATTTGAATAGAAAAGACACCCTACCAAGCGGTATGATTTCAGTAACCGGAGACTCCTTGGAGGGGAATAGACTATTCAACTGATGAAGCTGCATGGGAGATTTAAGTACCCCGATAGTGCAACAACTAAACCAATCAGGAACACCGACCTTTGGCACGAAATCATGACAGGACTTATTTGACGGACCTTTAGCCACCTCAGGTTGAGAAATCACCTCAGCAAAAGATCTGTCATCAGTTCGAGCTGGTCTGAGGATCTTCGTACCTTGGGGAACCCTAGGCCGACTTAACCTCGTAATGAAATGCTCATTTGCCACTTTCGCAACAATGTCTACCCCAATTCTATTCATCGAGTTAATGCTTTGGATTAGACTCTGGGCATCTAAGTTGTTCTTGAAGCGAACAAAGGCATACCTTTTGCCAATCCTATTCAGCTTCAAAGGCGCATACACATCCATAACCTCTCCAAACTTGCTCATTGCCATATGCAAATCCATAGAAAGCCACTGCAAATGTACATTCTCCACGTAGATACTGATAATCTAATTATTATCTGTCGCATTTAGAATGAATTTCCGGTTCCACTTGGAAAAATGGCGAGGTGATTGTTGGTTGTTGGGTTGGTCTTGTTGGGAAACTGGGTGAAGAGCAGGATGGAGTATGGTTCGCTGATGGTGGTACTGTGAGTAGTTTTCCAGAATCAGGTGAAGGCTAGGTGTTTGGGAGCTGGCTGGTATGAGGCTACGGTGGTGGTGTAGTTGCCGGAGAGGCCGCACAACATGGGCTGTGTGAAGCCGTTAAGGTAGTGAAAAGGCTGCATGGTTGAGAAAATGGGAGAATTACACGCGCAAGACATGCGCCAAGCACAGAGCGAACTATTCTTTCAAATTGTTTCTTGTTGCTTTATCCGTGTACTGAGAAACGTTAGTTGGCTAATGGATTGATAGTTTCTAGAATGGGCAGTTTGATTGAACTCGAGTCTGATAGTCGATTAAGGCTTTGGCTTTGATGCAAGCCTAGAGAGAAAGAGAGAGTAAGAGGGTTTACCGATTTAACTTTTTTTCTTTCTTTTTCTTCATTTATGGTTAACTAAAAAATGCTTGCAAATTTTTTCTGCCAGTGATGGTGGTGTTGCCGATGTTGAGGCAAAACATATGTAAATATTTTCCTTCACATTTTTACTGTGGTGGTGGTGTTATTGGTATTGGGACAAAAATATAATTTTTTAGTCTTTTATTTATTTTGTATGTGTGTTTTTAAAGAGTGTAAATATAATTCATAAAAAATAGACAAACAAGATTAAAAAGTTGTGAATTTTTGTTAAGCTCCTTTTGAATTTTGCATTTTTATTTGGACCTACAGAGGTCCCACCTGGATTTGCACCAAGCCCCATTTACAACAAGACTTTTTGCTTCTTTTTTTTGGGTTAGTCCTTGGTGGTATTCTTTTTTGGACTTGAAGATGCCTATGTTTTGGTACCTCTAATACGAAGAGGTCCTTCAAATGTAGGTACCTTCGGCATATGGAGCGGACCTGATATAAAGAGGACCATCGAAAGTGGACACCTTCTTTATTAGGAGGGGACACGATGCAAAGAGGACCTCAAAAATTGGTATCTTCTTTGTATGTTTCTTGATGCGACCATTGTTTTTTGGACTACTTGATCTTGGTCCTCTCTCTCTCTCTCTTTCTCGTTCTCTTTTTTTTTTTTTTTGAATGTGCGATTTACTTGGACTATATCGTCCTTCATTATGCGATCTTTTCTTTAGATCGTCTTTTACTATGCGATCTTTTAGATTAACTTTTACTACGCGATCTTTCATATCGTCGTATTTTTTTATGACTGGAACCGGCTATATGGCCTTTCGTCGTCTTACTTTGCGACCAGCATAGGCTGCTTGGCCTATAGTCGCCTTTTTCGAATGTAGGATGCTCTCAGTAAGTTAAGGTCCTTGGGTTGTTGCTTGGGACCTTGGCGCCTTTGATTTCTGAGGTTCTTCAAGAACTTCTATTTTCAAGATCCTTAGGGACCTTGGTCGAAGAGAGCGCCATTTTGTTTAGTGATCTTTATTTTTTAGGGTTTTTAAGGACCTTGTTCTATAGACCTTTTGAGGCTTTTGATTTTCAAAGTATTTGAATGAGAATTTTGAGACCTTTGGGGTGTGTTTGGAAGTATTCCCTAAGAATTATTTTCAAAACCTATTTTAAAGACAATTCTCAAAAAACAATTTTCAAGATTAGAAATACTGAAAAATTTGTTTGGATAATTTTGTATTTGAAAACTGTTTTCAAAATCAAAAACTACAAAATTTGTTTGGCAAGAATAAATTTAGAAACAATTTTCACTGAAAACTTGTTGGAATTAATAATTTAAGTTTATGTAATTAAATGTAGTAAAAAAGATAAGATATCCATAATATATATGAAAAAGACATCAATCAAATTTTAATTTATTATTTATGCTTTAATTTGGTTACAATTCTTTCATTGCTCATTCTATCACAATTTATATTTTATAGGCAATATTTCATAATTTATTTAATGCCTTAATTTTTTTTCCAAGTGCAACAGTAAATATAGATGGCTTTGAATTCTCCGAGAAAAAAAAAGAAGGGTAATAGAAAAATATGCGATGTCTAGTCAAATATGGCTATAGCATTTCTTTGCTTATGCTTACACATGGCTATAGCATTTCTTTGCTTATGCTTACACTAAACTGCGATACATCTTTGTTTTCAATCTGCTTGATCATGAATATTAGGCTAAAGACAATTATAAAGGAATTTAATTAATCAAGCAACATCTCTTTTTATTTTCCCTTATAAAAGAAAATTCATAACGACCTCATAAAATGGAGGTGTAACAAATTATCAATGTCTGGCCAAACTTGAAAGTCAAGTCAGGAACATCTACAACTAATTTTGTTAGTCTATGGCCTATAGTACAAACTCTAGATACATGAGAGATTGCTCCATGTGCAATTCTTGGTCTTGAAAACTCTCCCCATTCTGTATAGAGGCAGAAATCTTGATTATTTGGTAAACTGCCAATACTCTATAGGAAGTGCCGCACTAGTGAATGGATACTCATAATAATGTCAAGCTTATACTCCATTATGCAAACCTTCACCTCCCTTGAAAACGAAATTGCTCATAGTGTGTATTTGGATTGCAATATGACTACTTGCAAGCTACAAGAAACAAAAGAAGGATTAACCAATTTATCATGCACTAAACAACCACAAATACATGGCAAATTAAAATTTGCCACTACCAGATAAACCAAGTACTTGAAATGTGGTGTGGTGAAAAGTTACAGCACCACAGTGAAACAAGCAAGCAAAGGTATTTACTGTTATCCAAGTTTCCAATCAATGTATATCAAAATAGCATGTTGGCATGAAACTTTTTGGCCTAACGACCTTTCGATCATGGATGTATGCCCATGTAACAAGACAAATAAAAATAGAAGTCATTACCTATCATATCAAAAGAATCAGTCAACCAATAGAATCGTCTAAGAATCAACATTAATTGAAAGGACAAAGAGGGAGACAATCAATTTAGTTTATATTTCTGTGGGGATATAGTTCAACCAGCTCCAGCCAAAGGATGCGACTGGAGCATTATTCACCACAAATCCTCACACCTAAATCACTTCCAGTTCACATGGTGATGCATCATTTAGAGAAGTAAAGCAACCAACCTATTTATTTTATTGACTAAGCAATTGGTAGAAGCGTCTTAGTTGAGAATGATTCTTATCATCAACATGGAACTTATGGGCAATCCCATTAATCTTGATGAAACTCCAAGCAAGAGTTGACACCACTCCCTTCTCTCATCATTTTTCTCAAACTTATCATTTTCCTCCCTTAGTTGCATACATATTGGACAGAAGAGCATATCTTCCATCATATTGAGGCTCTAATTGAATCACCAACCTTCCTATCATATTCCCTAACTCCTCGTGACCATGTATTAAGCATTCATTGGGCAAGAAACATCATATAGCTCCACCCAGAGATAAATTAACTATATCATGGATTTATTTCAACTCTGTCATAGACACCTAGTTTGGAGATAAAATTAATTAGTGGTAGATCTATATGCAAAACAACGATAGTAACTGACAAATTGACATTTACATCATTCATTCACACTCTGAAAGAGTAATCAAACTTGAATTTTTTGGGGATTGATGACTCAAATCAGCCAAAAAAATATACAAAACAAAATAGAATTCCACCGATTATTGATTTTGAAATTCACTATAATCCTTTACCTCATTCGATGGGGGTGACAAGCCCAAACAAATTAAGAATTAAAAAAGCCCAAAAAATTAGATTGTAAGAAGTATTAACTACCCCAAGATCGTACCTGAGAGGTAGAAGTTCTGGGTTATGGCACTCTATTCCCAGAAAGCCAAAAAGAAAAACCCTAATTGCATGAGATGAAACACAAAATCATTATGCCTACAAAAACGATGTTAAACAACAGAAGAAAAGGAGGGGTGATAAGGAGGAGACAAGATGAAATTCACCAGCATACCAGGGGAGATGAAGAAAATCACTGAAAATCACTGCTGCGTCTTTGACTTGTGTGCTTTTGCATAAGAGAGGAGGAGGAAGAGGAGGAGGAGTAGGCGAGAAAGAATAAATCGGGTGTGGATTGTGAAAAATGAAAAAAAAAAAAATAGACTAGATGGAAGGTGGTTTATATATGGACTCTATTTACAAAGTTGCCATTAATGAGAAATGGTTGTTTCCCGTGTTTCCGCGAAAACATCTTTTAGATGTTCTCTAGATTCTGTTCTCGGAGACAAGTTTTTGGAAACAAATTTTTGAAACTAATCCCTCAAAACATCACCCAAACATGTTTTCCTTTTTTTCAAAAGATCTGAAAACAGAACACCTATTTTTGAAACCTATTCAGCCCTTAATTTTCAAATTCTATTTGAATGCGAACTTTAATTTGTTTAGTTTTTTAAGGACCTTGTTCTATAGGCTTTTTGAGGCTTTTGATTTTCAAAGTGTTTTGAACGAGATTTTCGAGACCTTTGATTTTCAAAGTCTATTTGAATGCGAACTTTAATTTGAGACCTTTGATTTTCAAGGTTTGTTTGAACGCGACCTTTCGAGACCTTTAATTTTCAAGGTCTTTAGATCTTCAAGGACTTCTGATTTCCAAGGTTATGGATCTTAATTTTAGAGGTCTCTAAAGACTGTAGCCTAAGGGCCTTTTGGGATCTCTAAGGGCGTGTTTGAAACGGTTCTCAAAACCTTGTTTTCTGTTTTCAAAATTTTTGAAACCAAAGAAAAAGCGTTTGGAAAGATTTTTAGGAGAATGGTTTTGGAAACAATTCTGTAAAAGTTGTTCTCGAAACCAGAAATTAGAGAATTGTTAAAAGATGTTTTCAAGATGTTTTCCTTGTTTTCTCCAGGATATTCAATGGCAATTTTGTAAATATTAATATATATAACTTTTCTTTTCTCCACAAATCCACATTCGTCCCTCTTTCTTCCATCTTTCACCGTCGTTTCTTCATCTTCCCCACCGCCACCCACAAGGACAAATTTTGCAAATTGATATCCTCCACATCTGTTAAAATTGATACCCAATTACTATTTGTGAATTGGAGAAAGGCTGCGGATGCGACGCTTTGTTGCTGGAGTTGAACTGGCTTTCTGCTCGTGGCTGCTTGTGAAGAGATTCACTAGAGAAGGGGGCTGTTGGACTTTGCTTGTATGCAGGACTCCGAGATGGAAGCAGACCTCGCTTTTGCCGGAGCTGATGGCATCGAGCAACGCTAAGGGTTTTGTCGGTAGCCAACTCTTAACTCTCTCCTCAGATCCAAACTAGTTAGTGAATTTCATTATCAAACAATTAATTATTAATTCTTTTTGCAATCTAGTTTGGAAAGAAAGAAAGAACGGCTGGGTGAATGGAGAAAAGTGTGGATGAAGAAAAGCGTAAAGGAAGAAGAAGCCACGATATGTGGAGGAAGAAGAAGGGTATTTGGGGAAGGAGAAGGGTAATTGGGCATTGAATATTCCTGTGCCAAAACGACTTGGAAAACAATTATCCAAATAAGTTATCTCTCCTAAAAAATAGTTTTTAAATTAAATTTTTGAAACCTATTTTCAAAAACAAAAAAGAAAAAATAATTCCAAACA
The DNA here is from genome assembly GCA_028386065.3 of Turnera subulata. Lineage (NCBI taxonomy): Eukaryota > Viridiplantae > Streptophyta > Magnoliopsida > Malpighiales > Passifloraceae > Turnera > Turnera subulata. The sequence continues at coordinate 260,353 of JAKUCV010002878.1, read as the reverse complement.
CACCCTAAATTTCAAGGTTTATAGAGATTTCGAGAACTTTGATTTTAAAGGTCTTTGGGGATCTCGGGACCTTTGATTTTCACGGTCTCCTAGGATCTCAATTGTAGATTTTTTTTTTGGTTTTCCATCCAGTATCCAGAGCTTTGCCCTTACTCATCCGGATTCGACCTAGGTTGTGCGCCTGGGTATGGTGGGTGAGTCTTCCAATGAGGATTTTCTGCGTACACAAGGACTCGAACCTGAGACCTCGCTTAAGCGGAACCAAGTCACTTACCACTTGGACCAACCCCACATTGGTCGGAATTTTAATTTTCAAAGTCTTTAGGGATTTTGGGATCTCTCTTTTTCAAGATTTTTTGGGATCTCGAGGCCTTTGATTTTCAAAGTCTTTTGGATTCTCAATTTTAGAACTTTTGATTTTTATAGTCTTCAGAAATTTTGGGATCTCTCTTTTTTAAGGTTTTTGGGGATCTCGGGAAGCCAACAAGTTAGGTTGCAACTGAATACGCAGGTTAAGCCGCGACTTTGGATGTATGATTAGTACTTAGTAGCAAGTTCCTGGTTGTTGGCCCGTACACTTTGTTTGGAGGAATTTTGACTTGCCTTCAAGATTTTCCTTTCGCAGGTCCTCTCTTTTAAAGGTACTTATTTTGGAGGAACTCAGCCTATTGGGTCTTATATCACTAGGTTCTTTTAAGAAAAGCTTTTGATAAAAGATTGACAGAGGATATAGCTACGTCAGTAGAGACAAAATAAACTTTGGAGAGTCTTTTTCCTATAGGAAGAAAGAGCAAAAACTACTATTAATTGGATGTAGAACACTCATTTTGGAGTGTGTGTGACTCAGTGATTGCTATTAATTAGATTAGCTCCTCCTTGGCTCGGATGTGGAGCTGGATAATATAGTATGGGAGATTAAATCTCTTTTGAAGTTGTCTTTGACAGTTAAAGTACATTTTATATATAGACAGGCTAATTCTTGTGTAGATTTTTTAGTAAGTCTTGCCTTTAGACATAACTTGGGTCTAATTGTTTTTCAATACCCGCCTGTAGAGCTATTCAAGGAAGATATGAAACCGTGGGTATGCCCGGGCCTATTTTGTTGTAACCAATCTTTGATGATTATAATATAAATATCACTTCCAGACAAAAAAGAAAAGAGCAAAAATTATTTGATGGAATATAAAGAAAGAACCTGTGGTGCTTTTTTTTGACTCCATAGATGAATATATTAAGTTGTGCTGAAGGGATGCACACGATATTTTTATTTCGAAGTTCTGTGGATGAATATATTCCCTTATATCACGATATATATTTTCAGGTATCCTATACATTGCAAATTATACTTTATTAATTTATTATTTGGGCAAAGATGCTAACAATAATTTCTTTTAGAAACAACACCACAAAATACATTTTCGTAAACGTCAGTACAATCCGATGCCAACAAAATATGAATTTCTTTTACACCAAAAAAGAATATATGAATTTCTTTTGTATGGAAAAATCAGAAATTAGTAATTACTTAAGCTAGAAGAAGGCAGCTAAACGGAAGGGAGAGAAAAAAAGCCCCAAACTTGAAGAAGCGTGGCTTCTGGATGGCATTCTCAACAAACCCATTATCCTTGAGCGTCCCGGAGCCGGCCTTCGAGTCATGGCTCCGCGACTCCGGCTACCTGGAAGTCCTCGACCACCACTCCTCCGTCATCCCTTCCAGCGGCGGAATCGGCGTCGCCGCCGGCACCAACTCCAACGATGGCGGGTCTATCACAACCAGTATAATAAGCGGCGGAGTATTTGCCTCCTTACTCTCCGGCGTTATAACCCTCCTCTCCCTCTTCACCCTCAACCCCTTCGCGAAGGTCACTACCCTCGACTTCTCGGGCGAGACCCCGTCGTGGACCCGCGCCTTCTTCGGCGACTGTGGGTCCTACTCCTTCCCCTCCGGCACCGACCAGGCTAGGCGCCGGGTACAGGAGAATGTCAAGCGTTATGCCAGAAACTATGCCTCTCTCTTTATACTCATATTCGCCTCTACCCTGTATGCTATTCTTGTGTTTTTTTAACTCTTGTGTGTTATGTTTTCAATTGGGTACTCGATGGCTTTTTTTTTGGTTCTAATTGTGTGGTTTCTTTTGTTTGTTTTGCAGGTACCAAATGCCACTGGCTCTTGTTGGATTGTTGTCGAGCTTGGCAGTTTGGGATATGTTCAAGTTTTGTAGTAACAGATGGGATTGGTACCGATACCCTATAATCAGGCAGCTTTTGGTTCGTACCGCTCAATGTGGTTAGTAGTATCTGTCTGTCTTGCAAGCTTTTTTTTGCTTTTTGTTACAAAAGCCAAAAATCACAACTGAGGAAAAAAAAAAAAAAACCCCCCAATTTGCGTTATTGGATAACCTCTAGTAGTAGCAGATAGGAAAACGGTAGTTCTGGATACTGTTTTAATCTGAAACTAATAGAATCAGGTAGACTATACTTATAACCTCTAGTTCCTAATTAACTTTTTTTCCTTTTCTTCTTAAAGTGATCGTAAATTTCACCACTGCAAGGAAGTTGATGAGCATTTGAAATTTTCTTTTGTGCTTTGCTTTACTTCTCATCTCTTATATTCATCCTTGCAGCGACTGTAGTTATGCTGGTAATCTTGAATGTTCAAATGGCTCTCTTCTGTGCACTTGCCGTCAGTTATGCAGGTAACTATTGGATGTTATTCCTTGTTGCGTTTCTTGTCTTTTTCTTCCTTTTTTGATCCATTTGATTTTCTGTCCTTATCTCTGTGACTAACTTGTTGTCAAATGGCATGATGTCTCTCTTTCCTCATGCCTCTGTAGTTATGCTTTTACATGCTGCATTTCGAAAGCTGACACCAGCAAAGCAATCCTTGCGATGAAATTCAGTTAGAATTTGTCCGGAGCTTTCTTTACAACTGATTACTGGAAAATGATCAGTCGATTTTGTTGACTTTGATATGTAGAAGTGTACATCTTGATAGCAGCGAATCAGGTATACTATGATGACTTCACTTCAGGATTTTTTGACGGTAATATAAATTGCTTTGTAAAATGGGAAATGCGATGGAATTTACTGATTTCTGATTTGACATGGGAATTTCGGTCGAACAAAAGCATGGCCGGGGAAAATCTATTGTTTCTGTTAAATTTCAATAGTATTTATATATATGTTTTTGCATTTCAATCGTTTGGCATGTTGAGGATAGAATCTTAAATTTAAGTAGTTCAGCAATATGGTTATGGAGTTATCATAGAATTTAATTTCAGTTTGTTATAGAAACTAACATTCTGAGATTCTCTGGATCCTGGTTTATTATGATGAACGAATATAAACACCTGTTGGGGATAGAAAGACCAACTTATTGATTTTACCAATTATGGTGGCTCCCAAGCCATTACTTTTTCTTTATGTTTGGTATAGTAAGTTGACTTGTATTTATCTGGGATATGATGAAAACTCCCAAATATATTGCTGCATGGTTAATAAAGTTATGAGTCGGCTCATTGAAGCATTTGTTCTTAAATTCCGAAAGTCCATTCTTGAATTCAAACATCACAACCATGATCTTAGTTTAGATGTGAGGGAATAGCATATTAACTCGTTACAATCATGCGACCTGTGATTTTGATGTCCTTTAAATATTGTTAGAGGCTGGTCGGTTGCTAATTTGAAGACATGCTGTTTTTGCATTACAATAGGAGTACTGTTAAATTTTTACCAAGTCTTTCTACGTCAATGATACAATTGGTGGCATTTGTATTGAATTTAAGCTGGGAGTGTATAGATACATTTAATGTAACTACTTAAGAGCAATAGCACTTTGCATACTTTTATATACAGCAAGTACCGTAGATCAAGCCCGGTATCGTAACTGGGATATCAACTCAAAAATGTGTTGCTCGTTTGTCATTCTGCCTGTATTATAAATTTTTTTTCTATGTTATTCTTTGCGGTTCTTAAGATCCTTCTTTTGGCAGCAATGTTTAACCTTGCGTTGGTTTTATTCCCAAAGTCCGAATTGTTTACTCCATCATCTATTCATTTCCAATGATAAAAGTTTGTTAGAAAAAAATGTAAACTTTATTAGTAAGTTAAATGAGAGTTGGGGATTAACAATTGAGGTCTGAGCATAGCACTTGCGACATTATAGTTTTAGTTTTAATCAGTTTATGAGATTATAGTTTTAGTTTTAATCAGTTTATGAGTTTAAGGTATGACCAAGGATTGGATTCAGCACACTTATTCTCTCAAGTTAAATCAGTTGCTCATGGGAATTCAATCTTTCATTGATTCACTGTCTAGCTTCTTATGTTAATCCATCTCTTCAAAGGGTGAGCTCAGCTAATTTGGCGTAGGCAGTTTACCACCATAGTACTCCATTCCAGTGTGGAGTACTTTTCTCGTGACCATCGTTCCACAAATTTTACGCCACCATATTTTTGGCTTACGAGTTTCAAGCCTCGTTATAGAGAAAAGAACAAGGCCTTCCGAAATCTGCACAAGTTCTTAATTTTCTTTGCTTCCTGGGAAAGCTTGTTCCATCAGCTGTAACATAACATAAGAGCTTTAGTTTGGCATCATTGTATTGTTTCAAGTTGGGTTAAGTCCCTCTAAATTTTTGATAATTTTGCAGTTGGTTCTGTGCTATGCATTGATTCTCTTCATTCCTAATTATGTTTCAACTGTTCTTTAAAATGATGGAGAGGTTTGGCTCTTTTAATTGATTTTCTGCTTCCGTTGATGATCCTCCTTTCCTATGGAGAAGTTGGGACTTCTGTTAGTTTTTTTATTTTTTTGTTTATCGCATTACCAAGGATTGGAATTTTCTCTTCATAAGAAAAGAACATTGTGATTTTCTCCTCAGTTGTTTTCTTAGATTCCATCTTCTTTTTTTTTTTTTTCTTTTTTGCATTCCAATAATCAAAACCATCCTTGACCGATTTATTACGTCCTTGTTAATTGATCCCCATGCGATTGCAGCTTCTCATGTTTGTTTAGAGCTACAAAAAAATGCATAATCCTCTTTCTTCTTCACAGTTATGAACTCTAAAACTCGTTTTCTATTGTTCATAGTAAGCTTATATCAAAACTTGGAGTCTCCTTTGGAACTTTGTAAACGTTTCCCATCTTAATTCTATCACCAACTGTGTCTTAAAAACTCTGAGAATGTGACCCTGGATATTGTGTCATCGTTCAATCAACTTTCTTTAGGTTCTTGATTCATTGATTCTAGCCATGGGTTTAAATTTTGGTGGCAAACATTTGTCCGGAGCTTAAGCAATTAACGTTGTTATCTATATAGATATTTGGTGATATAAATTAGGTGCTTTCCTTTCCTATGCATCAATGCAGCAATTATGAAATAAAAGACGGTCATTCTAAAAAATAAATAAATAAAATAAGGCTGCTTGAAAGAAAAAGAAGAATTCAGACTAATTGAGTGCCCCGTACGTTGTTGGATTTACCGTTATTACAGTTATATCTGTGGTGATAAGTTGTAATAATGCCCATATGACAACAACAATGCTCAGAGTTTCTTTTTCCTGGGAACCCAATGCCAACGGTTAGACTTGGCATCCAATAGAAATGTTATTGAAAGCTTGCTCAATTTCCGGGCATACAAACAGGACAGAAAAATTTCCGGGCATAGAGACGGGACTAACGCGAAACTCAGGGACCCAAAAAGGTGCTTGACCCGCTAATATATCATATCACTGTCGGGTGAAGCTTGTGTTCTCCCAAGTATAGAAACAGATAGGGTGAGGAAGGCACCGAAAAAGGAGGCCACGTCGGTTTGAGAACTACTGGTATGATAAGAGGGAATGTGCAGGAATAGTGTATCAAAACTGGTGCGATGATAGAGCGAATCGGATATTGTAATGAAACTATGGAGAATCATCGCTGAAGAACAACCGTCTTCCCCTTGATAATACATTGACTTCACATATATAGGCTTTCAAACAAAAAGAGATTGGGTCCAAGAATGGAGAAATTAGCCCCAATGTGCTTGGACTGAGATATGGACTGGAGGGTTGGGAAGAAGAGCTACCGGCCCAAGGAATAAGTGATGTTTGGTACAAGAATGGTGATAGAATGAGATTGAGAATAGGAATACCACCAACCAACAAGACATCCAACTCAAGTTAATATTAGTTATTTTGTAACATAGAATCTCATTCCTTATGAAAGTATCAACTTTTTGTAGTGGACAAGAAGAACTGGTATTCTTTTTTGTGTTTTAATCTCTTGCAAATTTGCATCAGTTGTAACTTACATATAAAGTTGCATACAACAATCTAGATGATACATGGGAAATAGAAATGTACATTAATAAGACAATTAATACAATTTAACTACTAAGACATTTTTTTTTTGTAATCAAGAGAGCATTCCATTACTTAACTATTAGCAGCCCAAGCTGAGGAACAAGCATCCTCGGCCTAGTACAACTTACAAGAGGGCTATCAAGAAAATGAAAATCAAAAGATAATTGTAAACCAGACTTAGCTAAAAAGTCAGCCACTAAATTACATTCTCGGCAAACATAGTGGACACTGCACAGCTCAAATCGAGCCATGAACATGCACACATCAAGCATCAAGCATCAAAGGATGATTCTGCAATCGACTAGGAACAGCACCACCAATAACATCCACCAACTCTTTGTTGTCCGACTCCTCAACCACCTTACAAGCACGAAGAGAGTCAGCCATCTGGAGCCCATACAACACCGCCCGTAGTTCAGCTAACACCACACTGCACGACGGCACAGGACAACTAAATCCACTCCGCCAAAGACCACGAGCCTCGCGAGCCACACCTACCATCAACACCACTAACAACCGCTTCAATATTGATCTTCAATACTCCATCAGGTGGTGGAAACCAACAGAGACCCACAACATCCCGTGGAACTTCCTCCGACCGATCCACGCCTGAACGAGAAGGAGCATTATCGACCGAACATACTGAATGATATGCATGATAACAATCTCCAGCGGGCGGGGGCTTTGTGAAAAGACAAACTCATTCCGCCATTCCCACAGACTCCATAGCGTCATACCAAATGACAAACTTGAATGCAGAGTACTAGCAAACCTGAACTCACCCTGTAAACTAGCCAAAAGCTACTCATTCTGGTCCACAGTTGCAAACGAAAGCACCCTCGGTTTAGCTAACAACTGATTCCATATTGTCATTGAGAAGGGACAGTCACGCATTACATGCAACACAGTTTCGGGAAACCTCTTACACCCGGGGGCATAACCCATCCGAACCCATATGTCGATGACGCCTTCTATCATTTGTTAGGATAGCATTATGACTAAGCTGCCATAAAAAAGTCCGTGCTCGAAGCAATCTGGACCACTTTCAAAGCGCCCGCCAAAGCCTCACATCCCTGGACACTAAAACTGAGGCCGAGAGAGCACGAACCGTGCACTCTCCTAAGGTTGTGCCATCCCGAAACACTAAATCACTACCATTAGCAAAAAGGGCCAGTACAAAATCATTAAAATGCGGAAGAAGGTGTACCAGAAGTAAAGCAAGAAGGAGCTCCCAATTCCACCCACCAAAGGGTAGCATATAATCTGCCAAAGTAGTCAAGCGCAACTCCTATGGTACCACGACCCCTGGTAACAACACATCTAGCCGTCCAAGCCTAGGCATCTTGCCAAAAGAGAACTAACCGGCCATCACCAAACACCCATGACAGACCTGCTAACACCATAGACCAAGCCTGACAGATCCCACACCACACATGAGAAGCTTGTGCTTTTGGATTGACCTGTGGAATCAGCGAATCACCAGCCCAATATTTTGCTCTCAACAATCTAACCCACAGCAAATCAGGCTTAACCACCAAGTGCCAAGCAAGCTTAGCTAGGAAAGCCTCATTGGCCTGCCTCATCTTACGGAGTCCAAGGCCTGTAGTAAATTCGTTACGTAACTCCAACATGCTGCAAGTCCAAAAACATCAATTTTAATACTTCAACAATACCAAGTTAAGGGAATGGGTTAGCTCAATGAAAGGGAGGCCATGCTTTAGACCGGAAGGAAGTTGAGTTTGAAGCTATTGCATCCCATGATGCATATTTAGTTGGGGATTTCATTCCCTAGTTGAGTTTTTAGTTTTGAGTCTTGGTCTTGTCCAAGAGTGTTGCAGAGGATACGATGATGATGGTTGATGGTGGTGGGAGAGCTGACGACGGCGACAACGACGATGCTGAAAACGCCAACGGCGACGACGAAGATCCGGGTTTTACTTTTAAAGATTTTAGAGCTTGGTTATTGATTTTCTTCCTAGATGCTCTTGCTACATATCTGTGGAGTTGGAATTTCATGATTCAAACTTTTGTTTTTATGGTTTTTAAAGTATGTTTAATTTTAAGCACTAAATGTTATACTTTTGGCTGTAGAAATCGGATGAACGTGATCTTTGGAGAGATTTATAAGTTCTTTTGCACTAGAGTGGACAGAATCTCGCCTTTGATGAATGCAGTGCCACTCCCCGCAAACATGCACCTCCGAGTAGGGGAGAGTATTCAGTCTAATTGGTTCGGTCAACCTTATTCGGTCCGGTCTTCGGTCAGACCGAATTTCTATTGAGGGTGTTTGAACCAATGTTCGAACCTAAATTGACCGAAGACCGAATAGACCAAAATATTCCGATCCGGACAACGGTCTGTTCGAATTGCCCGAATAACACACAAGGTCAAAGTCAAACCCACACTTTTTTTTCTTTCTCAATTCTCTTATATGTTCTATTCTATACATAAAAAAAAAAACAAATGAAACAAACAACACAAACGACGCCTCTACCACCACCTCCTTCATCATCGCCACCATGAGTCATAGGGTCACCCCCGCCTCGATCAGCCACCGGCCACCAGAAGCTCGTCTCTATCTCCTCCTCGCTCGGCAGTACGCGTTGAAGTCGCATGACCGCCGCCGAAGAAGCGAAGCCTCTGCCCCTCGGTATCATCGCCGGCCGCTGCAGACCCGCACATCCAAGACACCACCACCCAGCCCACGCTCATCCCTCTCCCTTGTGTTGCGTGTCGTCGGAGAAAGGAAGCTCAACAAACCACCACACAGCTCTGCCAAAGTGGGTAAGTTGAGTTGAGTTTTATGGATTGATGAATTAATGGTGGCAAGTCTGGTTGAATTGAAGACGGGGAGATTAAGAAGGAGTCCAACTTAGGATTTAGGGGTGATTTCGAATTAGAAGGGAGGAATTTGAGATTATTTGGGAGGGATTTGCGATTTCAGTGTTAGCCTGTTAGGATTAGGGGAATGGGAGTTGGGGATTTTTTTTTTCTGTTAGTTAGGGTTAGAGGGGAGAGAGAGAGTGCGATTGATTTTGTGTGTTATTAGCTGCCTTATGTCTTCTTTCTTTAATTAGTTCTTTTAATTTTTTCCCCACGCTAAGTTTTATTTACTTTTAGGGGTTGGCAAGGTTAGTTAGTTTGGTATGGTTGGATTGGGTTGGGGGTTGTTTAAAACAATACAAAAAGACCGATTGGTTTTTCGGTCAGACCGGAATTCGCCCAGGTTGCCCAAACCAAAATAAAAGGCTTCTTCGGTCCTGTCCGAACCAAACTAAAATTTTTAATTTGGTTCGGTCAGTGTTCGAACCAAAAAAATTCCGGTCCGAACACCGGTCTCTTCGGTCAGTCCGGTCCAGCTGCTCACCCTACCTCCGAGGAATGCAATGCCACTTTTCGGCACTGCCACTCATCGATATATTTTTTAGTTGTCTCAGTCCTTTTCAGCGTTCTACAAGGCCTGGTTGCTATACCAGTATTTGTGTTTTACTGCAAAGTTTATATTAATATAAGTTTGTATGTTTCCTAAAGAAAAAGCTAGAAGCCAGGAATCCGAAGTCTAGGGGAGGGAATTAAATGGAGTTAGTAGTTGTATAAACATACGATTAATATGTGGGTTGAAATTGCAATATTACCATGAGACCGAAAAAGAGAATTCCATCGTTAACAAAAGATTAAAAAGAGGAAAAAAAAAAAAAAGAAACCAAATGAAGTGCATATTGCAAAGTATAGGCGAAAAGGATATTAGCCGGTGCATTGCTGCTATGTGTGAATTTAAGTTTGTTCCGTGGTTAGCCTTAAGTTTTGAACCAAAAAAAAATTGATATTCTTATCATACCCAAAATTACTTGTATATAATCAAGAGACATAAAATAAGTTGTCAACGTGTCAGCTGTGGAAAGAGAAGAGAAGACAAATCATTATTCACATTTTATTTTAGAATTTTCTTCCAACATCCGCAGTTCGATTATCACATCCATTTGGATATCTTACGTAGAAATTGAACTGCACTGCATAAATTAATATCTACAGCTTTTTTCCTCTACAGAATTGAACTGAAAGTTCCATTATCCTTGATCAAGAAAAGGATCTTACATCAGATTCAGCAATACAGAAAGATCAACCAAAGGAAAAGAATCTTACAGTGGAATAGATAACTTAACTGAATTTTAAAAAAAAAAAAATGAAAACTTTGTTATCCATTCTAATGTATGAAATTGACTCAAATATCCCAAAAGATTGAATTCATTTTGATACCAAACACGGATATGGGATCAAAATTAATGTCTGGATGACTAACAAATTCATAACATGTTTAATAAGCTTCTGAATTCATCTCTGCTCGGTCAAAAGCATGCATTATGTTAAATACATGGTCAACAGCCTAGCTAGATATAGTAGCTTTCTCATTCTTCAAAACAAAATAACTAAACGTAGCTTTATTTTTCTTTTTTCTTTACAATGAAGTGGCTCAACAAGCAAGCAGAACCCTACAAAGCGGCTTACGCTGACATATATATATATATGGTAAGAGTTGAAATGCACAATTGGGGCCCTGCGTGACTTTCGGCTCACGATTCACAGATCATGGTAGTTAATTTGTAGACTGACTCTCGTGTTTCTGCGACTTCATCGATTGCATTGGAAAATGAGAGAAGAAACTGGAAAGCATATCACATTCCCAATTCCTGCTAGCTAGTGTTTCTCAAACTATATCCTACATTTCTTATTATATTCCATACGAATTCATATCAACAGGAGCCAGCCGCAATAAAATGGATTAAACAAAGACTTAAAGCAATGGTGAGAATGATTTAAGGAATTTAGTAATACGTCTTTCGGTTCAACTCCTTGACACAATTAAGAAAACTTATGACTTTTTTTTTTCTTCTTTTTGTCCAAAAAAACTTATGACACCATATACAGAAAAGAGTTGATAATAACTAAGATGGCTGGCTGGGGATTTTGTTTTTCTCTTAATTTGTGACCTCAATCTCTTCAATCCACTGTTGGAAGTACTTGTTCGAGTTCCGGCGCTTCCAGTCAAGCCCCATAGTGTGATGCGGCCGAATATGGCCTTCCACACGGTGGGGTGCTGGCCGTTGAGCCCGGTGATTCCCCGGTATTATGACGCGTAGCAGGTGAGGGTGTCCGCTGGTGCTCCGGTTGGGCGGTCTCTCCTATGAAGAGGGTCTAATGCCAGGATGTAACCGGTATTGACCGGGGCCTGGACCGACGGGACGATGATGACACCACTGATGCCTTTTTTTTTTTGACAAAAAAAAAATAAGCAGTTTTTTTTCTCTCCCTCTCTCTTAAAAATGTAATTCCTACTACTGTGACATATATACTGTCCGCAAATCATTTTCCGGCCAGAAATTAAGGGATTAGTTTGTGCATGTAAGTTGATCCCAAACAAGATCTTTATATTCTCTTTTCTTTTCTTTTCTTTTTCTTTTAGCACATCCATATATATACACTTCCAGACAGGAAATCAATTGATAATAACGTCATATGAAGTCTCAAAATTTAAAATTGAAAAAATCAATCTGGATGTCAACCATTTAAAAGATACATCTGTTCTTCAATTATTCGTGACTTGGCAAAATGGATGAATAGAAACTTTGAACACCGGTAGCTGAGAACAAAGTGTACTTCCATGGAACAAAAACTAATGCTGTTGAACTAGCCAACCAACCAAAATATATGTACATAGTACATTGCTATTTGCTGGGTTACAGGTATGTCTTTGAAGACAATAGGGATCTGCATATATCACACGTTTTATTAACTGGTTCTGTTGGAATGCGATTTCTCAACAAGTTCCTTGCTAGTGTAACTAATTAGCTGCGAATGCAAAGATTACTCGTCCAGAATTTCAACTTTCATAGAGAGAAGAACAGGATTATACGTTTTATCATGCTGACTTCTATTAAATGGTACATGATTTGCATGGACGTAATCAGGTTTGATTTGAAGTTTGAACTATACGGTCCAAAAGAAATTTTTTGATTTGATGGACAATTGGCTAACATACATAAGACTCCCGTTTGTGTCACCAAGTTTCACCATGAGACAAACTATCCGACTATCTCTTTTCGAAATTGGGAATGGTCAACCATGAGTGGTGGTGGCACAATAGTAGAGTTGCCTACCTATTCTTAGGCAATCCAAGTCCGATTCATGGGCATCCAACCTATATATAATTAATATATAGTCTTGCACATGATGGATTGATGATTATCGAAAAAAAAGGGAGGCCTCTGAAGAAAGAGGAGAAACTTCCCCAATGCCTAACCTTACTTCGTAAATGTGCGTCCGATCACTAGCGAGAAAATGAATATGACATTTTCTGAATGGATCTTGCGACCCTAACGGAATGGAAGAACAAACAAGTTTCTCAACTCTTTTCACACTGGGAAAAAGAATTCCCCTCGATCCAGCTTGCTGAGTTGGAATCCCATTCTCACTAAGGATTCTTGGGGTTTCGGAGGATCCAGCTACAGGAAAACCAGGAATGGGGAGCCCCCTTAAAAGGCTAACATAGATGTTATGGATTAATGCTTTGGGCCGAAATTTTTCGAACACGCCTGATGCATGAAAATTCTTCCCTATTTCATAAAGGAGCCGAATGAAAGCAAAGTCTCAGGGGGATGCGGAAATAGTACTTCAAGACCCATTACGCGTGCAAGGCCTTTTGTTCATTCTTGCATCTGTTATTTTAGCACAAAATTTTTTGGTTCTTAAAAAGAAACAGTTTGAAAAGGTTCAATTGTCCGAAATAAATTTTTAGATTTACGTATTTATCAATATCAAGTTTGAAATTCTAGATATTTCTTGTCTTCTAAAGGCTAAGGTCGATAGAAGGCAATATCTAGAATTTCACTGAATATTTTAGGCATGGCTACTCTCCTACGATAATGTAGCCAACCTATGTTTTTCGCTCATTCATCAACCCTTTATCTAGAATAACAAAACCAATTCTGCCAATGTTAAAAGAAGAATTCCAACAGCTTTTGCTACGCTAACCTTCCTAACCACGATTTTTGATTTTTTTAAGATATTTCCTCTCGAACTAAGAAATTGTATTGCTACCAAGTATCAAACCTAATCAATAAAGTAAATAAAATCGAAATCAATCAAAAATGGCATGACTGACCGGCGATTACTAGCGATTCCTGCTTCATGCAGGCGAGTTGCAGCCTGCAATCCGAACTGAGGACGGGTTTTTGGGGTTAGCTCACCCTCGAGGGATCGCGACCTAATTTGAAGTTTGAACTATATGGTCCAAAAGAAATTTTTTGATTTGATGGACAATTGGCTAACATACATAAGACTCCCGTTTGTGTCACCAAGTTTCACCATGAGACAAACTATCCGACTATCTCTTGTCGAAATTGGGAATGGTCAACCATGAGTGGTAGTGGCACAATAGTAGAGTTGCCTACCTATTCTTAGGCAATCCAAGTCCAATTTATGGGCTTCCAACCTATATATAATTAATATATAGTCTTGTACATGATTGATTGATGATTATCGAAAAAAAGGGAGGCCTCTGAAGAAAGAGGAGAAACTTCCCCAATGCCTAACCTTACTTTGTAAATGTGCGTCCGATCACTAGCGAGAAAATGAATATGACATTTTCTGAATGGATCTTGCGACCCTAACGGAATGGAAGAACAAACAAGTTTCTCAACTCTTTTCACTCTGGGAAAAAGAATTCCCCTCGATCCAGCTTGCTGACTTGGAATCCCATTCTCACTAAGGATTCTTGGGGTTTTGGAGGATCCAGCTACAGGAAAACCAGGAATTGGGAGCCCCCATAAAAGGCTAACATAGATGTTATGGATTGATGCTTTGGGCTGAAATTTTTCGAACACGCCCGATGCATGAAAATTCTTCCTTATTTCATAAAGGAGCCGAATGAAAGCAAAGTCTCAGGGGGATGCGGAAATAGTACTTCAAGACCCATTATGCGTGCAAGGCCTTTTGTTCTTTCTTGCATCTGTTATTTTAGCACAAATTTTTTTGGTTCTTAAAAAGAAACAATTTGAAAAGGTTCAATTGTCCGAAATAAATTTTTAGATTTACGTATTTATCAATATCAAGTTTGAAATTCTAGATATTTCTTGTCTTCTAAAGGCTAAGGTCGATAGAAGGCAATATCTAGAATTTCACTGAATATTTTAGGCATGGCTACTCTCCTACGATAATGTAGCCAGCCTATGTTTTTCGCTCATTCATCAACCCTTTATCTAGAATAACAAAACCAATTCTGCCAATGTTAAAAGAAGAATTCCAACAGCTTTTGCTACGCTAACCTTCCTAACCACGATTTTTGATTTTTTTAAGATATTTCCTCTCGAACTAAGAAATTGTATTGCTACCAAGTATCAAACCTAATCAATAAAGTAAATAAAATCGAAATCAATCAAAAATGGCATGGCTGATCGACGATTACTAGCGATTCCTGCTTCATGCAGGCGAGTTGCAGCCTGCAATCCGAACTGAGGACAGGTTTTTGGCGTTAGCTCACACTCGCGGGATCGCGACCAGATTTGAAGTTTGAACTATATGGTCCAAAAGAAATTTTTTGATTTGATGGACAATTGGCTAACATACATAAGACTCCCGTTTGTGTCACCAAGTTTCACCATGAGACAAACTATCCGACTATCTCTTGTCGAAATTGGGAATGGTCAACCAAGAGTGGTGGTGGCACAATAGTAGAGTTGCCTACCTATTCTTAGGCAATCCAAGTCCGATTCATGGGCTTCCAACCTATATATAATTAATATATAGTCTTGCACATGATGGATTGATGATTATCGAAAAAAAGGGAGGCCTTTGAAGAAAGAGGAGAAACTTCCCCAATGTCTAACCTTACTTCGTAAATGTGCGTCCGATCACTAGCGAGAAAATGAATATGACATTTTCTGAATGGATCTTGCGACCCTAACGGAATGGAAGAACAAACAAGTTTCTCAACTTTTTCACTCTGGGAAAAAGAATTCCCCTCGATCCAGCTTGCTGAGTTGGAATCCCATTCTCACTAAGGATTCTAGGGGTTTCAGAGGATCCAGCTACAGGAAAAACCAGGAATGGGGAGCCCCTTTAAAAGGCTAACATAGATGTTATGGATTGATGCTTTGGGCCGAAATTTTTCGAACACGCCCGATGCATGAAAATTCTTCCCTATTTCATAAAGGAGCCGAATGAAAGCAAAGTCTCAGGGGGATGCAGAAATAGTACTTCAAGACCCATTACGCGTGCAAGGCCTTTTGTTCTTTCTTGCATCTGTTATTTTAGCACAAATTTTTTTGGTTCTTAAAAAATACAGTTTGAAAAGGTTCAATTGTCCGAAATAAATTTTTAGATTTACGTATTTATCAATATCAAGTTTGAAATTCTAGATATTTCTTGTCTTCTAAAGGCTAAGGTCGATAGAAGGCAATATCTAGAATTTCACTGAATATTTTAGGCATGGCTACTCTCCTACGATCATGTAGCCAGCCTATGTTTTTCGCTCATTCATCAACCCTTTATCTAGAATAACATAACCAATTCTGCCAATGTTAAAAGAAGAATTCCAACAGCTTTTGCTACGCTAACCTTCCTAACCACGATTTTTGATTTTTTTTAGATATTTCCTCTCGAACTAAGAAATTGTATTGCTACCAAGTATCAAACCTAATCAATAAAGTAAATAAAATCGAAATCAATCAAAAATGGAATGGCTGACCGGCGATTACTAGCGATTCCTGCTTCATGCAGGCGAGTTGCAGCCTGCAATCCGAACTGAGGACGGGTTTTTGGGGTTAGCTCACCCTCGCGGGATCGCGACCTGATTTGAAGTTTGAACTATATGGTCCAAAAGAAATTTTTTGATTTTATGGACAATTGGCTAACATACATAAGACTCCCGTTTGTGTCACCAAGTTTCACCATGAGACAAACTATCCGACAATCTCCTGTCGAAATTGGGAATGGTCAACCATGAGTGGTGGTGGCACAATAGTAGAGTTGCCTACCTATTCTTAGGCAATACAAGTCCGATTCATGGGCTTCCATCCTGTATATAATTAATATATAGTCTTGCACATGATTGATTGATGATTATCGAAAAAAAGGGAGGCCTCTAAAGAAAGAGGAGAAACTTCCCCAATGCCTAACCTTACTTCGTAAATGTGCGTCCGATCACTAGCGAGAAAATGAATATGACATTTTCTGAATGGATCTTGCGACCCTAACGGAATGGAAGAACAAACAGGTTTCTCAACTCTTTTCACTCTGGAAAAAAGAATTCCCCTCGATCCAGCTTGCTTAGCTGGAATCCCATTCTCACTAAGGATTCTTGGGGTTTTGGAGGATCCAGCTACAGGAAAACCAGGAATGGGGAGCCCCCTTAAAAGGCTAACATAGATGTTATGGATTGATGCTTCGGGCCGAATTTTTTCGAACACGCCCGATGCATGAAAATTCTTCCCTATTTCATAAAGGAGCCGAATGAAAGCAAAGTCTCAGGGGGATGCAGAAATAGTACTTCAAGACCCATTACGCGTGCAAGGCCTTTTGTTCTTTCTTGCATCTGTTATTTTAGCACAAATTTTTTGGTTCTTAAAAAGAAACAGTTTGAAAAGGTTCAATTGTCCGAAATAAATTTTTAGATTTACGTATTTATCAATATCAAGTTTGAAATTCTAGATATTTCTTGTCCTCTAAAGGCTAAGGTCGGTAGAAGGCAATATCTAGAATTTCACTGAATATTTTAGACATGGCTACTCTCCTACGATAATGTAGCCAGCCTATGTTTTTCGCTCATTCATCAACCCTTTTTCTAGAATAACAAAACCAATTCTGCCAATGTTAAAAGAAGAATTCCAACAGCTTTTGCTACGCTAACCTTCCTAACCACGATTTTTGATTTTTTTAAGATATTTCCTCTCGAACTAAGAAATTGTATTGCTACCAAGTATCAAACCTAATCAATAAAGTAAATAAAATCGAAATCAATCAAAAATGGCATGGCTGACCGGCGATTACTAGCGATTCCTGCTTCATGTAGGCGAGTTGCAGCCTGCAATCCGAACTGAGGACGGGTTTTTGGGGTTAGCTCACCCTCGCGGGATCGCGACCTGATTTGAAGTTTGAACTATATGGTCCAAAAGAAATTTTTTGATTTGATGGACAATTGGCTAACATAATTAAGACTCCCGTTTGTGACACCAAGTTTCACCATGAGACAAACTATCCGACTATCTCTTGTCGAAATTGGGAATGGTTGAAATTGGGAATGGTCAACCATAAGTGGTGGTGGCACAATAGTAGAGTTGCCTACCTATTCTTAGGCAATCCAAGTCCGATTCATGGGCTTCCAACCTATATATAATTAATATATAGTCTTGCACATGATGGATTGATGATCATTGAACCTATTGGATCAGGTGAGTCTCTATATGTACAGTTAAATCAGAAAATCAAGTTTAAAAGTGACGCCACTTATTTGCTTTTTATTTTTATGCCAAAAGAACTATTTGTTCGGTCATGCCAACCTTGTCTGGACGAATTCGTCCAGACATCGGTCATGCCAACCCTTCTGGCCTGAACTATTGGCTTTTTGTAATTTTTTGCCCTGTATTTGATGTTATTGGAAATAATATAAGTACAATCGTTTATATCGAAAAAATAATTAAATAAATTAATAAACATTTGGTCTAGACAAACAACAATGTCAATAAATTATAATGAATTTTGTATAGCAGAATTTCTACTCTTTCTCACATCATCATATTTTTCATTGAGAATTTAAATTAAAAAAACTAATTATTTAATTAACTTACTGTTAAAAATATACTCTTTCTGTCCCAGTTTTAGAAAAAAAAAAATTGTACCACCCAGGCTCGCATTTTACAAATTCTAGATAACTTGAGACACATTTTCATTAATATGGAAGATAACTTTCAATGCTATTTTTAAAATTTATCCTCTCTTTATCTTTCTCTTCCAACTTTTACATTCATAATAGAAAAGGGATAATTTAGACAATATTAAAAGAATTTATATAAATTGAATCAAAGCTCATCAAATTCTTAATGGTTGTGGCAAGGGGTGAGCAGAATGACCAAACAACCTGGATTACCCGATGTCTGGACGAATTGTGCATAATTTGGACACTGTCCAAACCAAATTAAAATTCCGAGTTTGGTCTGGACATGACCAAATTGGCATATTAATTTGGTACGGGCAGCCTCTGAGAAATTTGGACATACCAAATACCCAAACGGGTTTTTATACAAAACGACGTCGTTTTATGTTAAAGAAGGGGAAAAAAATAAAACAAAAGAAAGAGGACAACAGCCCCTCGGGTGCACCCGAACAAACCCCAAATCTAATCCCAAAAACCTAATTCGTATTTCCCCACTCTCTGTCTCTCTCTCCCCCCCAGTTTTCTTCGATCGAGAGCACGACAACGGTGACTCGAGCATGGCGATGACGACGGCTATTTCTTATTCGAGCTTCGTCGCCTCTGTGACGTCCAGTTTGATTCCTCTGTTATCGGGTCGTAAGGATTTATGATGGGCAATTGGGCATGCATAACTTCAATTCGGATTTATGAATTTGCTGGAGTTCCTTCTTTTTTACAAATTTTTTTTTCTGTTGTTTTGGAATTTGGACAATTTGGTCAAAGGGTGTCCGGACCAAAATATTTCGGTCCATTTGGTATTTGGACAATCTGGGTTTGGACATTGGTACGGACACCCTCAGAGCAATTTGGTCAGCCCAAAGACCAAACCAAATTAACGGTGTCCGAACCAAATTGCCCAAATGCTCTTCCCTAGTTGTGGCAAAACGTAAATCGCTTGTTTGAGTGGGACTAAGGAAGAATCAAATTGAAATGCCCGGACCCGTATTTACCATACACAGTAAACACATGCCGGAACTGTAACGACCCAACCAAACAAGTCCAGCATACAGTGTATACATCAGTAATTCTGGCTCAACAGCCCAAAATATAAACATTGATAACATCACAACTGGCCCAAGGCCCAACAATAACAATAAGTAGCACAGCGGAAGACTTAATATCTTACAAAGACACTGTATGTGACACATGATGCAAACTATGGATCCAGTCCTGTCCGATGGATAACGCCGCAGCCTGTCTGGAATGTATCATACCTGAACCACAAATAACTCAACCTACGGGATGAAAGCCCGCAGGTGAGGGGTGAGTCCGAAGTGCTCACCGAAGAAGGATAGACAATCAATATGCAACACTATAAGTTACTCAAGATCGAAAACAGGCAAAAACTGCCAAAACACACTAATCCAAAAGACAAGACCCAAAACCAGTCCAAGACCAAAAAGATTTAAACAAAAATCCATTTTCCAATTTTATCTTTCCGGGCCCCGTCACGGATAAGCTAGGGGTCAGACCTGGTTATCAACATATTTCGGGTGCCAGACCAACCAAGAGAGCCCAGGGATTGACATCCCAAAAATAAGAACCCAGGGATAGACATCCCAAATATAATCACGGGATAGACATCCCAAGCATAGACATGCTTATCACAAGTAACCCAGGTCATGGCCACCACAAAACAGTCTTAAACCATCGAGTCGTACCACTACTTACCACGTGACAATTATATTATCATCATTCAAAACCAAATCACAGGGATCAACATCCCTAACCAAAATACCGGGATAGACATCCCATCCAAAACCGAGGATCGACATCCTTATCACATTTTATTATTTAACCCATTATACTTAATACCAAAAAGACACAAGGATAATCATCCCAAAACTCAACGTACGGTGATAAACATCCCAAACCAATCAAGATACTAGGATAAACATCCCGAAACAAACCACAGCAAATGCAACAATCAACAGTGCAATAATCATCAAACACAACAACCGAGTAATACAGGCACATATTGAAGGAAATCCATCCTCACCTTGGCCGATTACTCAACTCTGAAGATAATGACCGGTCCCAAAGCCAGCTCCTCGGGAAACTGCCCGATATCAACTCCTATATAACACATAATATGCACACTTATAAGATGTACAACAATAATATGCGAATGACAGTTTAATGCTGTAACCGTAAAATAAAATGCTAGCCGGCTCGGTTATTGTCTCGGGTTATTCCATATTTATCATCATCATTTACCATTATTAATCCATTTCTAAAGATAATATATCATATTTATATCCGGGTAATATTCCGGTATTTAATACTTGATAATACCCTTTCCAAAATATTTTTCATAAAAATAATTATTTATCATATCTTATATTCTTTTATAAAAATATTTCCATAAGATTTATTTAACATATATTCTTTTTATACCATAAGATGATTTTCCAAAAATAATGATGACGTATATATATATATATATATATTTCCTAAAATATTTTCACAAGAATTACTTACCATAATATATGAATTATGCATGTACTTATCCATAGTATTTCAAAGGTATTTGCCATCTATTAATTTCAAAAAATATAATTCATATCATAATTACCTTAATTTCTTAAAAATAATAATATGTCAAAATAATTATTTCACCATATATTTATTTCCTTTGTAGAAAATATAATCATATAATTTTATAATTATTCTTCCAGAAAATATATAATTTGTAAATATATAGGTATACTTGTTTATTAAACCAGGTTGGGCCATGAATAGTTTGAGTCCGACCCACTGCATGAGCTCAACCCAACAACCAGGTGCAGCCCACACAGCAGGTCTAGTGGCCCAATCACTCACAGGCCCAGCAGCATAACCCATTCAGCCCAGTTCAAGCTCCAAAACCCAACTCCCAAAACTGGGTCAAAACCCAAGCCATAAACTAGCCCGCAACCCGGATCAAACGGGTCAGACCCGCCACATTACACCCGGGTCAACAACAACCATGGGTCTGCTCACCTTCGACGAGGTCGACGGCGGCGGCACGCGAGCAGATCGGGAAGGAGTCGGCGTGACGACGGTGGCAGAGGCGACGTAAGGGAGGCACGACGAGGCGGCAGCTGTTGGCGTGGCCTGCTGCGGTGGCGACGAGCGGCAGGGAGGAGGTGCAGCCCGTCGGGTTCACAGCCGTGTACGGCGTGTCCAGCGACGGAATCGGGCGACGAAGGTGGCGTCAAGATGGCGACAGTGAGAGGGAGGCGATGACGGGGGTGGTTGATACGGCAACAATCCTAGAACTAAGCTAGAATCACCTCCGAATCAATGTTTGTCCCTGACCCTAAATTCAATCAACCGGGATAGAACTCTTCACCCCTAAAACAGCAAGGAATTGGTAACAAAGAGTGTGAAAGAATTGAAATAACGCCACAAGTAAAAACTTACTTGATAAGTTGAATTCAATCCTTGAAGTAAAAACTGGAAGAATGACTCTCTTCTCAAGAGAAGCATTCAGCTTTCTTGTAAACACTCAAATCATCATATATAATCTGATTTCAAAGTTTACAAATGGTTGGCTTTTATAGAAGCCAAAAAGCAATTGATTGGATTTAAAATACAAAGTAAAATGATTCTTCTTTCTTTTTTTTTTGTGTTCTTTAATACACACCAACAAACCAAATGATGAAAGAGCACCCAATCTGGATAGTGGGCATCTCCAGCTCCTAAATGGAATCTCCAACCGAAAGTGAACAGTAAATGCCGAAAGTGAACAGTAATTGCCGAAAGTGAACAGTAATTTCCGGCATGAACACTGACCGAACAGTAAAACCCATATTTTTTACTAGAATCTTCCAGAATGCTCACACACTTGGGGATCTCTTTAAACTCCTCTCCAAACTTGGCCTTTGTGTCCTCTTGAAGTTCTTGTGAAGTTACTGCTTGTACGAAAACTTGAAGTTGCGCTTTGAACTTGTTAGAGCGTGTATAGTGAGTTGCACCATTACGTGAATAGTGAACTGAAAGCGAATAGTTTCGGACTCCTTTTAATGTGCTCACACATTTAAATATCTCCTTAAGCTCCAATTGCGTCTTGAGCTTGTTAGCACGCGCTTGTGTAATCGGCCCCAATGGCATCCGCAACTCGCCTTTAACATTGACGTCTTCTCCTTGGTGTTTAGTTCCTTGATTTGCATCATTCCCTCCTTCCTCAAAAAGATTCGCCCTCGAATCAAAACCTACAAAATCAAAAGGAGTTACATTAGGAACGATGATTGCCATACTAACTCCATACTTACCTAGAGAATCCACTGTGTAGGCACTGTCATTGACCCTTTCAAAGCCACAGAGTAACCAATCCCATACTCCTGGATCGAATGGCATTTTGCTGCTCTCGGAATCAGCTCGTGCATTCCTCTTAGAAAATAAGAGTAAAACAAATAACCTGAAAACAAGTGGTAAACCACTACTAGCTCGAAAACAAGCAAGAATTAGCAATTTATTCACCAATTTTCTCTGTGCCCCACGCAAGCAATAATCCAAGAACTTAGGGCCTCTATCAAACATGAATATCCTAGGAATACCGTGCGACAACAATGTGCAATAGAACGTAACTTCATCATATATGGCATCCTTTAAGATCTCGACAGGCTCAGCATGCAAAACATCAAAACATAAGACGAACATAACATATGCAACACTCAATCTGAAATAAACACATGCATCAACACGTACTACATCCAATAACAAGTAACAACTCGCAGTCTCATGCAACAATATGCAGTAACTAAATGCGAATAATCAGTGCAATGTGAGGACTACATATCTAATAACCAACTTCACATTTTGCAAACAGATCACATGTAAAACGTCATCAAATGAATGACCTGCAATAAAATTCATAATTCTATGGATCTTGTAAATAACATGTGTAATATCCCTAGATTCATGAAAATCAATATGTAATTGTCCAACTTCATGTAATGCAAACGTAACACATGCATCAAAGAATGCGATTGGAACATGTGCATCACATATGGTGAAACCAATAGATATTGCAAGAACCATATGCATATTACTACCAGAAATCAAGCATGCAATAAGACACTCAACACGAATTAGTTTGCAAGTTTTAAAACATATAATACCGAACTGAATGCAAACTATAAGAAACAACTCATGACATGCAATCAAAAATTCTGCGTTACCAAACCTAACTATTGCACATACGCATTCATCAAGCAAGTTAATTAAACACACATGCATACAAACACTATGAAATTGAGCCAACATAGTCATGCATTCATTAGACAGAAGAAATCGATACTTTACTTGTGTTTGTTCTTCTCGGCAATCCACACTCATTTGCCACTTCCCATTCATCTTTGGCAATAGACTACGCGTTCCAAGCTTGTGATCGAATTGATGCTCAACTCCCTTAAACAACGTCAATTCTCCTCCTGGATCAATCAACTTGCAACAAGCATTAGTTCGTTCCACAAAAATAGGCATAACAAGTAACTTATATGGATGATAATCAATAGAACAACAATATAAATCACTCATCATGTTGTCCAATTTAGGCATTAAAATCATAGAATAGGAACTTAAAACCTGGTGATCCCTTTTGATTGTAATTGACGCCCTATGTGTGCACTCAATTTCTCCACAGGTCTTCAATTCCTTAGGGAAAGCATCCCCCAATATCTGCAAAGAAAGAACAAAACTAGAAAAACAAGGGTTAAGGTTAGATCCCTTAAGATAAGCATCATAATACAAGAGTACAAACATGCCTTTCTTTTCTTTACAAACAACCCTCATATCACTCTCTTTTGCATATAGATTTTGTTTCTCTTTTGTCTCTATTTTTGTCTCAACAATATCGACTTTTTTACCCATTTTACTCCTCTCATAGTCGAGTTTTTCCTCTCTCTTCTCTTTTATTTTCAGCTCTCCTTTTACAAGACTCTCTTCCTCTCTTTCTTTCTCACTTTTTGCAAGGCTCTCAGCCTTCTTCTCTACTTCACCAGATTGTTGCAATTCAAGTTTCTCATTCAAATTCTGCAATTCGACCTTCTCCTCAATCTCACAAGTAGTTTGAGGCCTTTCAGCCTGAATTTCAAGCTTAGCTTTCCTTTCAATCTCAGTTTTCTTTTCAGCTTCGGCTTTCCCTCTTCAATTCTTCCTCCCATTTAATCTTCTGGTAAATCTGATGCGACCGTTCTTGGCGTGCAAGAATAGACTCCTTTTCCTTTAGCCTTTTATCTTGTCGAATCCTTCTTCCACCATGCTCCACGCGGTGCCACCCTTCTTCTTCTTTATCGTAAAAGTCGTCCACATAGTCATCATAATGTACTGAAATTGGCTCTTGTCTCCTAGTCAGAAATTTTTGTTGTTGCTCCTTTAAATAATGACTAGGCGCGTATCTTTTATTCATAATCCTCTTCAATTCAGCCCATGTACTAATAGGCTCTTCTCCATACCTTCTTCTCTCTAAAACAAATTGATGCCACCAAATACGTGCATAATCACTAAATTCTGCAACAACTAGTTTTAGCTTACTTTCTTCGGAGTAGTTATGATAGTCAAAGAGCTTCTCCACTCTCTTCTCCCATTCCAAGTATGCTTCACGATCATCCGTGCCATAGAAAGGCAGAATTTTCAATTGGATGCTTCCAACATTCCTATCAACACGATTTGCTCCTTCACTCCTATCAAAGCTTGGATTTCTATATGTTCTTTTACTACGTCCTCCTCTTTCTCCAATTCTATCATGTCCCCATACTCCATCAAACTCATCTTCATTATAGCTATAGTGCACAGGAGTTGATTTCTTGGCTTCCATCCTGTAACCTCCTCTACCACATCTAAAATATTCCATGATATCAACCTGCAAAAACTTGTTAGTAGAAAACACCTCACACACTCCCTCACGTGTTTACACTCGTAACAGAATGTGTCCACTCGTGTTTCACTCAAATTCGACTTTTCTTCTCAAATTTAGTGCACACACTCAGCCTTTTACCGCTCAAGATTCTATCACAGTTTTACTTTTCCGGATCAATCACAACCAACCAAGTATATAGAAACCTGCAACGAAAATTTCAATAGGAAAACAATGAAATCCTAAAGAATGAAAGAAAACGCAAGACTTAGAAGCAATTTAGACATAATCAATGAAAAGAAGCACACATGTGATGAGGAAAATGTAGGTAATGATTTCTGGTATAATTGAGCAATTCTGAAACAATATCACTCAATAAGAAGTGAGCGGACAACAACAAATGAAAAATTCTCAGAATGAAAGGAAAGATACGAATAAGTAGGAATCAAACTCAACCAACCCAAATTCCAACAATACATTTCTATTCTGCCCAAAACAACAATTTAGTAACTCCAGATGGAACATCAATAAATTCTGCCAGAATTCCTTTTAAAGAAGAATAAGAGATTTGAACCCAATGTGAATGATTTTCTTGCAGCAGCAACAAGCCAATTGAAATTGCAAGCAAATCAACTACAAAACTATCAAGGATAACTCAATTTCTGGAATTCAGTCCTTTTCTTTTTTTTTTACCTTTTACTTTTACTGTTTTGACGTGAACAATAAAAAAGGTGTGAACAGTAAAAACGTGAATAGTACGAGAACAGTGATGAACAGTACGTGAAATAAACAGTACCGAATAGTAATGAACAGTGCCCGACAACAAAATCTTGGAATTCAAAGAGCAGAAAAATAAAGATACGTAGTTGAATTGATACCTAGGCTCCGCTACCAAAGATGATACGGCAACAATCCTAGAACTAAGCTAGAATCACCTCCCAATCAATATTTGTCCCCGACCCCAAATTCAATCAACCGGGATAGAACTCTTCACCCCCAAAACAGCAAGGAATTGGTAACAAAGAGTGTGAAAGAATTGAAATAACGCCACAAGTAAAAACTTACTTGATAAGTTGAATTCAATGCTTGAAGTAAAAACTGGAAGAATCACTCTCTTCCCAAGAGAAGCATTCAGCTTTCTTATAAACACTCAAATCATCATGTATAATATGATTTCAAAGTTTACAAATGGTTGGCTTTTACAGAAGCCAAAAAGCAATTGATTGAATTTAAAATACAAAGCAAAATGGTTCTTCTTTCTTTTTCTTTTGTGTTCTTTAATACACACCAACAAACCAAATGATGAAAGAGCACCCAACCTGGATAGCGGGCATCTCCAGCTCCAAAATGGAATCTCCAACCGAAAGTGAACAGTAATTTCCGGCGTGAACCGTGATTTCCAGCATGGACAGTGACCGAAAGATGCAATTAGCGCGTGTATAGTGAGTTGCACCATTACTTGAATAGTGAACTGAAAGCGAATAGTTTCGGACTCCTTTTAATGTGCTCACACATTTAAATGTCTCCTTAAGCTCCAATTGCATCTTGAGCTTGTTAGCACGCGCTTGTGTAATCGGCCCCAATGGCATCCCCAACTCGCCTTTAACATTGACGTCTTCTCCTTGGTGTTTAGTTCCTTGATTTGCATCAGTGGTGATGTGTGCGGTGGCTTGGTTCGTTACCGCGTGAACAGTAACGGGAGGTGAGGAAGGTGACGGGGATGATGTGGCGTCTACCGGTTGGTAGATGTGTATGCTTTTATGTTTTTTTCTTTTTTTTTTCTTTTTTTTCTGGTTCTGGTTCTGAGAAGAGAGGAGGGTAACTGGTTTTTCTTTTGCAGGGTAAGGAGGGGATAAGAAGCTAGCAGTGAAGATGAAGTTGGCAGAGAAGAAATAGTGTAGGCAGAAAAAAAAATACAGGGAAGAAGAAAAGGCAGAGGTGAGGTGATATCACGGGCATCACAGGAGGCAAGCACGGGCGACACAGGCAGCCTCAATTATGCAGGTGTGTCCAGTCTGGACCAGAAAATAACTGATACCCCCTTGGTTATTTTCCGGTGTGATTTTCAGAAGATTCCGGGACCCGAAAAATACCAACTTAGGTCCGAAAAATCCACGGAAAAATTACGAGCGCTGGAAAAACCTGGGTTACAAAAAACTATCCCCGATTTACCTTGAATTAATTACCCAAGAATAATTCATCCGGTAAATCACTGTAAAAAGACTTTTATAGTCCTGATAAAAATTCAAATTTTTACCCGGGTTGTTACAGTCTACCCACCTTAAAAAGAATTTCGTCCTCAAAATTCCTTGCCTTATCCGTGGGTCCTACCACGATAAGCTTTTGGTACACTCTGCCCGGTGTCCAAACTCAACATGAGATACCGCTTATACCCTTAAGCGACATCTCATCCTCTATAAGAACTGAACCTCATGACTGGCAAACTCACACACAGCCATGGACTCTCCACTGAGATCAAGAACCACCTCTGACTCCGAGGATAACAGCTACATCGGTGGTACTGCTTTCCCGACAAGCTCCGATGAAGAACCTCCCAAGAAGCGGTTCAAGACGAACATCGTCGGTCTGAAAGAACACATGGTCGTCTCCCCAAGGCGGCGAAAGAAGCGTGTTGGCAAAGAAGCTGATGATCGAAAGGGCAAAGCAACGGCTGAATTCAGCACTCCACAGCAGACACTGACGCAGCTAAACGTCTCACTGGGGAAGGTCAGCTCGGCGTTGATGCAGATAGAACAGGCCTGTGCGGAACTCTTTCCCCACGTGAAAACCATCCAAAAACTTGTAAAAGACCTAGGGAAGTATGTAACTCCATAGAGTACTTCTTCTCCGTTGTAAAACCATTATGAGAAAAGTAAAATAAGTTTTTTAAAAAATCAAAACTCTTATGTTACGAAATCTCTTGTTAAGAAATGAAAAATCATGTTTACAGAAAAGCAAAATATTCAAAGCAAAACAAAACCATCAAGAAAGAAAAATAAAATCAAACATAAAGATGTTGAAAACAGAACCAATAAAAGGAAGTAAAACCAACATAAAGAAATTAAAAACAAAACAAAACTCTTTTATCAAAACCAAAACATAAAGAAGTTAAAACAGAAACATATTTTCATGATCAGCGCCCAAATCGGTCGTAAACATCCTCGATCCCGAGAAACGTGACATGCACAGCTAACGGTGATGTTGGTTTCCCTCGTGAAAAAGACATCCGTTAACTCGCAAGGTGACGATCACGAGCACGTCCTGTGTCCCTCGAAAGAAACGTTATCCACTTGTTCACAAATTCTGCATGAGCCAAAAACGTTTGTCAAGTCTCGTATCCCTCTATGATGTCCGAACAGGTGTAAGCTTGTCGCACATGCGCTCTACTCGAGGTATGGTCCCATCAGTCCAGCATCAACGGTCACAGATACATGTGATAAAAGATGCAGGAAAATATAGAAAAACCATAAAAAGAAACGCCAAGGTAGCCAGGGCGTTAGAAAATTGTAAGATGGGAAGGGGCTGAAAAACACTTGCGTTTGTAGCCCGAAAAACGTATAAAGTGATGAAGTAATAATTGAGGCAACAACAAAATTTTCAAAAAGCAAAATCTTGAAGATCGAAAATGGTAATCACGCTCTCCAAAAGAGTATAAAAGATGGAGTGGTGAGAAGCAAATCATCAAAAGCATTTGAACGTAGGTTTTGTGAAACACGTTTAGAAAAACCAACACAAAACACATTCAGAAAGAAAACACATAACTCACCTAGACAGAATGCCTACTCCATCGTCTGTCTTCTTCGTCAAAGGTGCCTCCCTAGGCAGAAGGAACCGGCTGGCCTACAACATGATCAACAAACGTCCGGAAGAACTACCGAACGAGCTCGGCAGAATGCCCCGTCTGGTCTTCGTAGATGAACTCTACTCGTCCAGATTCTTCGTCACTCCCATGGAAGAGACGTTCTTCCTAGAGGACCAAGGTACCCTAAGGACTTCCTTCTACGGCTCGTCCAATTCCGTCATGTTTTTCATTTCTGAAAGACTTCAGGAATTCAACCTAAAGCCCACTTGCCATTTCCTGGACCATGGTACCTACTACCAACTCTCGATGACGGCCCAGAGCATGCCCAGAGTCACTCGGTTACCCGCAACTTGGCCAAAGGCCCGACTTCTGGTGTGAAACTGCAGAGGAATCGGTAGGCATTCCCAGGAGTTCTCGCGTACCCTAAGGGACCTGAAGAACCAGTACAAGCCCAACCTGGTTCTTCTCACGGAGACCCAATGGCAGCTTGAAGACGATCACAGTGTCATCCCACTCCGGTTCCCTCCAGCAAACCGGTTCGAGCTTCCTGGCCAGAACAACGCAGGTGGCATGTGGTTCTCGTGGAATGACAACATCAGGGTCAACATCAACAATGAACCCAACAGCTTCAGGGTCAACGTCGTACCGAGAAGATGAATGTATATCTTTTTATAAATTATCAATGTAATGTTAATGTTTTTAGTAATATTAATAATATCAATGTTTCCGCTTATTTACGGCATCAATTACCTCTTATGTGTATGTTCTGCGACAGCTGGCGTCCCTTGACTGGATCCATAATGCACTAACTAAAATGATATAAAATAATAAACAAGAACAACAAACATACAAGGACTACCCAACAAGACCTAACGCCCGTTCCGCTACCAAAATGAAACATCCCGACCCGTATTTACCATACACAGTAAACACGTTCCGGAACAGTAACGACCCAACCAAACAAAGCCCAGCATACAGTGTATACATTAGTAATTCTGGCTCAACAACCCAAAATATAAACATCAATAACATCACAACTGGCCCAAGGCCCAACAATAACAATAAGTAGCACAGCGGAAGACTTAATATCTAACAAAGACACTGTATGCGACACATGATGCAAACTATGGATCCGAGTCCTGTCCGAGGGATAACGCCGCAGCCTGTCTGGAATGTATCATACCTGAACCACAAATAACTCAACCTACGGGATGAAAGCCCGCAGGTGAGGGGTGAGTCCGAAGTGCTCACCGACGAAGGATAGACAATCAATATGCAACACTATAAATTACTCAAGGTCGAAAACAGGCAAAAGCTGCCAAAACAAACCAATCCAAAAGACAAGACCCAAAACCAGTCCAAGACCAAAAAGACTTAAACAAAAATCCATTTTCCAATTTTATCTTTCCGGGCCCCGTCACGGATAAGCTAGGGGTCAGACCTGGTTATCAACATATTTCGGGTGCCAGACCAACCAAGAGAGCCCAGGGATCGACATCCCAAAAATAAGAACCCAGGGATAGACATCCCAAATATAATCACGGGATAGACATCCCAAGCATAGACATGCTTATCACAAGTAACCCAGGTCATGGCCACCACAAAAATGTGAAGGCCCGTACCCCAATTAAATAAAAATAAAATAATTAAACGAAAAAGAGTTACCAAAATACTCTTGAAACCCGGGGTACAAAAACCGATGCTTCGGCATACAAACATTTTCCATGAAAATGTATTAACAACGAGATGTCATAAAAGTAAATGAGATCAACCGGCTTAACAAGTTGTAAGCCATCACGGCATCACGCCGACATAATATCACAAAATCAACTCCGGCTAACTGCCGATATAGAGATAAAATATTCATGACATCTCGAGTTATTTCACATGCAGCGGAAGATGAAAATAATAATACTCAAAATAGAAAATATCATGCATATGGCCCTATGGATCCCACCGAGAGATAAAGCACAACTACCTGCTGAAGTGACTGCGTCTGATCTCCGAGTCGAAGGTATAAGTGAGTCTGCACGCTAACTAATGTCTGAAAAACAACGGTGGCGATTATGTGAGTCGCCTACTCAGTGAACATTAAAAGTCTAAGTATACATGAAAGTGAAGTCATGCTCGTAGGGTGAGTAGCTCACGAGCACAAGTACAGCATACAAGCAAATCAGAATCACACACCAACACATAAACATCTTATTGTGTTTTTGTTCTTAGTATTTAGATTTTATGCGATGTGTGAAACCCAAATGTCGAACCTCAGAAGGGGTAGATTCTGAGGCCAAAAACCACTGATAAATCTCGAGTGGCCGCTAGCTACCTGAGGGTGCACTCAGACACACCTAACCGGTGCAAGTCTTCCAAGGGTGCACCTACATCCCCTGGGCATGCTAAACAGCATAATGTGACCCGAGGGTACCCAACCCTCCCTCGGGGCTACCAACCGACGCCACAGTAGAATTTAGTATTTTATTCTTAATTACACTTTACAATTTTGTTGAAGTACATTATGTCTTTCAGGGAAGTGTGAATGGTATGTGTCCCTGTCTAATCCGGGCCTTCGGCCCATAACTACTCACTATCACCAAAGCATATTACTTGTTATATTTCATAACAGTTTTTCATATAGAAATTAGGCATGTGAGAACAATCAGGTATACAATTCCAATCATCGCATGTAGCAAACAAGGCAAGTAAACAAACAAACCACACCAACATGCATTCACAAACATATATAAAAAGACTTGTAATGTCACCTCAAAATGCAGATTATGACTTCTTCCCGATCCGGGTCTACAGCTCTCGAGGTATCTCCCGTGCCTGAATACCGGTACATAATATAATCACTAAACCAATTTTAGAAGTAAAAACGTGCATGTATGCTAAAGGTACGCTCTTATCAAGTAACTCCCGTCCCTAACTAACAAATTGTAAGATTTCCGGGCCTAAGCCCAAAAGGTTACTTTCTCATCCATAACTCCAACGATTAGGGATCTAAGGTTCGCCGATCTAAGTCCATAAACAATTCTCGGGCCTAAAGCCCACTAAATCCTTAAATCACAAATTCCGGGCCGAAGGCCCACCTCTTTAAGTCCATATTTTTACCGATTATGTAATTGGGCTTCGAGCCCGCTCTTAATGTCCGTGAATTTAATTATCCTTGATTAGGTCTTAAGTCTATCACTTTAAGTCCATTTGAACAACCTAGGCTTCAAATTGAAATTATTGGGTCTGGGCTCGGTTTTTCCTAAGACCGTCCTAAAGTCGTTTCCGAGCCCAAGAGTTGATCGGCCTATGATCTATTCGTGTCGGTAAGTTCTCCCCGGCCACACACTCTATCTCTCCACTCTCGGTATTCCATAATTCACTAAAAAAATATATATAAATAAATGTATTTCGGTAAATAAATTCCAAAATTTAAATACATCGCATAACCGAGACAAACATAGGTAATTACCGTCTAACACTCGTAAAACGAGAAATATTGTCCGCTGGGCAGAACCCGAGCCTTCGCGGGAAAATTCCTGATCCCTCGCCGGAACAGTGCGCGCTCGCCGGATTCCGGTCACCTCGCCGGAATTTCGCCGGAGCTCAAGAATGTATCAACAGTTAACTGCCATTAACAGAACAGTCAGACCATCCTCATCCAACCCACATACTACTTCCAAAAGAATCCAATTCATCAACACAACTCCCGCGGCATCTCAAAGGAATCAAAACAAGAAAAAGGGCCGAGGTATTAAATCCTTACCAGGAACTAGGCGACTCTGCAGGAGCCGGATTTGGATCCACACAGCCCCGAACTCGTCGGCACGCTGCCGGAGAAACACGCACACAGCACATCGGCCACCAACGAACACCATCGCACCCATCGAGCCAACAAACACGCACCATCCACCCCGAAACCCAATCGACACCAACACAAGAAAAAAAACAAAGGACAACAACAACATCAAACAAAATTCCCCTGGCCATAAACGGGTTAGAAAAAGAAAGTTGCCGGATTGAATCCTTACCGGAGGACAATCCTCACTGTTGGACGTCGGCCTCGTGCAGACCAGAACCAACAACTCTCCCCATTGCTGAAAAACTACCACCACCACACGGACCAGCAACACACCTACACATCAACAAACAAACCCGAGCCAACACAACCACCAGACTCGACCACCGCCAGACAACCCGAGCAAGACCCGCCGCCAGCACACCTCGAGCAACAACGAACCACACCAGATATATAGATCGGCCCTAGAAGCAGTAGAAAAGGAAGGTAAGGAGCAGGGGAATTGGAGGGAGAGATAAGAAAAGGAAGAGAAGGGGTTGTGGGGGTGATGGTCGGCGACGGCGTGAAGGCACAAGGAGAGGTGAGGGGGTTTTTTTTTTAAACGAAATCCAAAAGAGACGAAGAAGAGAAAGAAATCAGAAAGGGAAAAGGAGGAGATGGTGAGTATCATGCCGTTGTTGGCGTGATTGAAGGTGGGATGTGGGGGACATAGCCGTTGGGGTGACGGCTGGGTGGAGAAGAAACAGAAAAAAAACGAAAGTGGAAAAGAAGAGAAGAAAGAGGAGAAGGGGAAAGAGAGTTTTAGGGTTGGCCGGCTCAGCCCCGAAACGACGTCGTTTTCTGGCTGAGGCGCGGTCAACCCACTTCAGTCAACGCGCTGTTGGTTTTTTTTTTTTAACTTTCAAAACGACGTAGTTTTGATTGAAGACTCAACAAGACCCGTGTTTCACCCCGAAACGCATTCTGATTTCAACGAAACCTGAAGCATGAAAAATCCTAACTGGAAATTGTCATTTCTAGA
The DNA here is from genome assembly GCA_028386065.3 of Turnera subulata. Classification (NCBI taxonomy): domain Eukaryota; kingdom Viridiplantae; phylum Streptophyta; class Magnoliopsida; order Malpighiales; family Passifloraceae; genus Turnera; species Turnera subulata. The sequence continues at coordinate 226,593 of JAKUCV010002878.1, read as the reverse complement.
GAAAAATAATCATTTCCCCTAACCAGAAACTCCGAAATCTATCGAGGGTAACATTGGAATAAAAATTCCGGAAATTCCGTAAATCAAATTTAGAAAAAAAAAAATCCGGGGCGTTACAGTTCTACCCACCTTAAAAAGAATTTCGTCCTTGAAATTCCATTATCAAATCCGTAGGTCCTACCACGATAAGTTTCTGGTATTCTCCACCAGGTGTCCGTTCTCATTGCGAGATGTCGCTTTTACCCTTAAGCGGTGTTTCTTCCGCTTATATAAACCGAACCTAATAATTGAGAACTCACACACAACTATGGACTCACCACTAAGATCCTGTACTACCTCTGACTCAGAGGATAACAGTTACATTGGTGGTAGAGCTTTCCCGACAAGCTCCGATGAGGAACCTCCTAAGAAGCGGTTCAAGACCAAGATCATCGGTCTAAAGGAGCATATGGTGATTTCCCCAAGACGGCGAAAGAAGCGTGTAAGCAAGGAAGGACCTTCTGGTAACAAGGATGCAAAAGATAGGAAAGGCAAGGCAACAACTGAGTCCAGCACACCACTGCAGATAATGAAGCAACTGGACACTTCACTGAAGAAGGTCCACACTGCAGTGTTGCAAATTGAACTGGCCTGTATGGGACTCTCTTCTCAGGTCGCGAATATACAGAAACTTGTAACCGATCTGAAACATCATGTAACTCCGTAGAGTGCTTTTTCTTTTGTTGTAAAATGTTATGAAATCAATAAAATGAGCTTTCTTCTTAAATCGAAATTCTTCTGTTACAAAATCTCGTGTTATACAGGTTTAAAACAGCAATAAAGGTATGAAATCAAACATAAGAAATTTATAATTGAAGCAAGACTCGTTTAATAAAGTCAAAACATTAAAAGGTTAAAATAAAACATGTTTCCATGTTCGGCGCCCTGGATCGATCGAGAACATCCTCGATCCGAAAACGTAACGTACACAGTTAACGGTGACGTCTGTTAGCCTCGTGAAAGAGGATACCCGTTAACTGGCAAGGCGATGATCACGGGAGTGTCCTGTGTCCCTCGAAAGACACGTTACCCACTTGTCCACAATTGTCCGTATGAGCCAAAAATGTCGGTCAAGTCTTGTATCTCTCCACGCTGTCCGAACAGCTGTAAGCTTGTCGCCCACGCACTATACTCGAGGTGTGGTCCACACGGTCTAGCCACAACGGTCACGAGTGCATGGGACGAAGATGTAGGAACAAGTCTTAAGGAGACTAAAATGAAGTAGCCCGGGAAATTGAAAATTGTAAGGTAGAGAAGGACAAATAACCTCTGGCATTTATTGCCCGAACAACAAACATATAGCGTGTCGAAGCAATAAATGAGGCAACGGTAAAATTTCAAAACGCAGACACTTGAAATTCGAACGTAATAAACACGCTCCTCCCAAGGTTATAAAAGACGGTAGAATGAGGAGTAAGTTATACAAAGCATTTTAAAGCAATCACACACCCAGACAACGAAACCTCAACACTCAAGAAAAAAACTAAACACCCACATATCCAGAACACAATGCCTGCTCCATCATCAGTTTTCTTTGTTGAAGGTGCCAACCTTGGCAGAAGGAACCGACTGGCCTACAGTATGGTCAATGAACGTGCCGAAGAACTACCAAAGGAGCTCGGCAGGATGCCCCGGCTGGTCTTCGTCGACGAGCTCTACTCATCGCGGTTCTTTGTCACTCCAATGGAAGAGGTGTTCTTCCTGGAGGATCATGGAACGCTGAGGACATCCTACTACGGATCGGCGAATACCGTGATGTTCTTCATCTCCGATAGGCTTCAGGAATTCAACATGGAGTCCACTTGCCAGACGGTGGAGCAAGGTGCATACTACCAGCTTGCGATGACGGCTCAGAGCATACCCCGAATGACGCGCTTACCTCCAACTTGGCCAAAGGTACGGCTGCTGGTGTGGAATTGTAGAGGAGTTGCGAGGCGCGCTCAAGAGTTCTCACGTACGCTGAGGGACTTGAAGAACCAGTACAAACCGAATATGGTTCTTCTGACGGAGACGCAGTGGCAACCTCGGGACGATCACGGTCTCATCCCTCTCCGATTCCCTCAAGCTAACCGGTTCGAGATTCCTGGCCAGCGCGACAGAGGCGGCATGTGGCTCTCGTGGAGTGACAGAGTCACGGTCAACATCAACAGCGATCCCAACAGCTTCCGCGTCAACGTCGTTCCGAACCGTTAGATGTATTTCCATTTTAATAAAATATCAAAATTGTTGTAATATTTCCCTTTTATAAAATATAAAATATCAAGATCAATGTAATGTTTCCACTGTGTAATATTATTGTTAGCTTTAATAATATTTATATTTCTGCTTAATTATGGTATAAATTTCCACTTATGTGAATGTCCCAAAACAAGCGTTGACAACATTTCATTATTATTAATAATTCGTCCTCGAAGTCTTACATAATAACGATAATAATAGAAGAAAATCAACAAAACAAAGTAAAGTGAATCCACTCGAGACATCTCATTCTTTTGGAGCGTCAGCAGCTTCCTCTCGAGTGATAGAGTACACCCTGGGAGTCGCCACAGGTCGAACAGCACCTCCACGGCTCGGAGCTCCAGCACTCTCTCTACTGCCTCCCTGGTGTCCAACACTCTTGTTTGGACCAGAAGGGCCTGTACCATTAGCCACGGAGTTCTGTACGGTATACTGGGACCCCCTACCTCCATTATCACGAATCCTCGTGTAACACTCTGACTGGTGGTGTCCCTGCTTCCCGCAATACCAACATATAATAGGAGGTCTAGACCAAGGGCCCAGCCTCTGAGATCCAGACTGATAAGGCTTTCCTCCCGAAGACTTGCCCGGTCCACCCTGGTATTTCTGTCCTCGGGACTTCTTCGAACCTTGGTAGGAAGAACCCTGTCGACTCATGTAACTTGCATTACCCGAACCGAAATGTTGCTTCTTCTGTCCCAGCATTGTGGACTGTCTCTCCAGCTCGGCTGGCCGGGCCTCCTGCCCGATCAACTGAATCCTCTCAGCATCAAAAGCGGCCTCACAAACAGCCTCCCAAGTCCGGTGTCTCCCACCAGCCACTACCATCGCCAACTCGCGACGCAGAGCGTCAACAAGTCGCCTACACTGTGTCACCTCATCGGGCACAAACTCCCTGGCGTAAGAAAGGAGAATACTGAACCGAATCCTGAATGCAGAAACTGACTCATCGGTTCCCTGTTTCACCTCAAGAAACTGCTTTTTCTGGTCCTCTAAGAATCCAACGGTAACGAACTCCTTGTAGAATTTGTCCTTGAAGTCTGCCCATGGCATCACCACTGGTCTAGGTAGGTTCGTAACAAGTCCTTGCCACCAGCTCAATGCGTAACCCGTGAACTTGTGTGCCGTAAATTGAGCCCAGTGCTCTGGTGTATACGTGAATTTCTCTAAGACATTCTCCACTTGGCGGAACCAATCATCAGCTACCCTTGCGGTGATTTTCTCCCCCGAGAACATCTCAACCGCTGTCTTATCCATGTGCTTGTAGCCACTCTCCATACCGCCAACAACTGGTGCTACGGCAGGTGCGACCGGAACGGCCTGGGCGCCTTGTTGTTGTTGATGAAACTGTTGAAATTGCTGCCACTGCAGGAAAGCCTGAAACTGTTGTTGCATCGCTGCATCCATACCAGGAGGTACTAATGGCACTGCGTTCTGTGCTCCAGCTGCACCAACATTTCCCTGACTATCTGGGACTGGCATTACCGACACAGAGTCGGAAACATGGCTAGAGAGTTCATCCAGCCCATCAGCATTGTGCCGGTCTTGCGGTGGATCCATAGTGATGCCTATATGAATGAAAACAAGTCAAAACACTTTTAAGTCTCAAAATAGGAAACCGGATTTAACACCAAAATCTCTAGTAATTTAAGGTCACTTTTCTTTAAAAACCAAGGATCTGAAGCCCGCTCCGCTACCAACTGTGGAGGCCCGTACCCCAATTAAATAAAAATAAAATAATTAAACGAAAAAGAGTTACCAAAATACTCTTGAAACCCGGGGTACAAAAACCGATGCTTCGGCATACAAACATTTTCCATGAAAATGTATTAACAACGAGATGTCATAAAAGTAAATGAGATCAACCGGCTTAACAAGTAGTAAGCCATCACGGCATCACGCCGACATAATATCACAAAATCAACTCCGGCTAACTGCCGATATAGAGATAAAATATTTATGACATCTCGAGTTATTTCACATGCAGCGGAAGATGAAAATAATAATAATACTCAAGATAGAAAATATCATGCATATGGCCCTATGGATCCCACCGAGAGATAATGCACAACTACCTGCTGAAGTGACTGCGTCTGATCTCCGAGTCGAAGGTATAAGTGAGTCTGCACGCTAACTAAAGTCTGAAAAACAACGGTGGCGATTATGTGAGTCGCCTACTCAGTGAACATTAAAAGTCTAAGTATACATGAAAGTGAAGTCATGCTCGTAGGGTGAGTAGCTCACGAGCACAAGTACAGCATACAAGCAAATCAGAATCACACACCAACACATAAACATCTTATTGTATTATTGTTCTTAGTATTTAGATTTGATGTGATATTTTAATTATTATAATTATTATTTTTATCATTATGGGCCCTCTACTGTGAGTCAAGTCTCGGTAGCGCATCTGATCAGATCAGGGTGTGAAACCCAAATGTCGAACCTCAGAAGGGGTAGATTCTGAGGCCAAAAACCACTGATAAATCTCGAGTGGCCGCTAGCTACCTGAGGGTGCACTCAGACACACCTAACCGGTGCAAGTCTTCCAAGGGTGCACCTACATCCCCTGGGCATGCTAAACAGCATAATGTGACCCGAGGGTACCCAACCCTCCCTCGGGCTACCAACCGACGCCACAGTAGAATTTAGTATTTTATTCTTAATTACACTTTACATTTTTGTTGAAGTACATTATGTCTTTCAGGGAAGTGTGAATGGTATGTGTCCCTGTCTAATCCGGGCCTTCGGCCCATAACTACTCACTATCACCAAAGCATATTACTTGTTATATTTCATAACAGTTTTTCATATAGAAATTAGGCATGTGAGAACAATCAGGTATACAATTCCAATCATCGCATGTAGCAAACAAGGCAAGTAAACAAACAAACCACACCAACATGCATTCACAAACATATATAAAAAGACTTGTAATGTCACCTCAAAATGCAGATTATGACTTCTTCCCGATCCGGGTCTACAGCTCTCGAGGTATCTCCCGTGCCTGAATACCGGTACATAATATAATCACTAAACCAATTTTAGAAGTAAAAACGTGCATGTATGCGAAAGGTACGCTCTTATCGAGTAACTCCCGTCCCTAACTAACAAATTGTAAGATTTCCGGGCCTAAGCCCAAAAGGTTACTTTCTCATCCATAACTCCAACGATTAGGGATCTAAGGTTCGCCGATCTAAGTCCATAAACAATTCTCGGGCCTAAAGCCCACTAAATCCTTAAATCACAAATTCCGGGCCGAAGGCCCACCTCTTTAAGTCCATATTTTTACCGATTATGTAATTGGGCTTCGAGCCCGCTCTTAATGTCCGTGAATTTAATTATCCTTGATTAGGTCTTAAGTCTATCACTTTAAGTCCATTTCAACAATCTAGGCTTCAAATTGAAATTATTGGGTCTGGGCTCGGTTTTTCCTAAGACCGTCCTAAAGTCGTTTCCGAGCCCAAGAGTTGATCGGCCTATGATCTATTCGTGTCGGTAAGTTCTCCCCGGCCACACACTCTATCTCTCCACTCTCGGTAATCCATAATTCACTAAAAAAATATATATAAATAAATGTATTTCGGTAAATAAATTCCAAAATTTAAATACATCGCATAACCGAGACAAACATAGGTAATTACCGTCTAACACTCGTAAAACGAGAAATATTGTCCGCTGGGCAGAACCCGAGCCTTCGCCGGAAAATTCCCGAGCCCTCGCCGGAACAGTGCGCGCTCGCCGGATTCCGGTCACCTCGCCGGAATTTCGCCGGAGCTCAAGAATGTATCAACAGTTAACTGCCATTAACAGAACAGTCAAACCATCCTCATCCAACCCACATACTACTTCCAAAAGAATCCAATTCATCAACACAACTCCCGCGGCATCTCAAAGGAATCAAAACAAGAAAAAGGGCCGAGGTATTAAATCCTTACCCGGAACTAGGCGACTCTGCAGGAGCCGGATTTGGATCCACACAGCCCCGAACTCGTCGGCACGCTGCCGGAGAAACACGCACACAGCACATCGCCCACCAACGAACACCATCGCACCCATCGAGCCAACAAACACGCACCATCCACCCCGAAACCCAATCGACACCAACACAAGAAAAAAAAAAGGACAACAACAACATCAAACAAAATTCCCCTGGCCATAAACGGGTTAGAAAAAAAAGTTGTCGGATTGAATCCTTACCGGAGGACAATCCTCACTGTTGGACGTCGGCCTCGTGCAGACCATAACCAACAACTCTCCCCATTGCTGAAAAACTACCACCACCACACGGACCAGCAACACACCTACACATCAACAAACAAACCCGAGCCAACACAACCACCAGACTCGACCACCGCCAGACAACCCGAGCAAGACCCGCCGCCAGCACACCTCGAGCAACAACGAACCACACCAGATATATAGATCGGCCCTAGAAGCAGTAGAAAAGGAAGGTAAGGAGCAGGGGAATTGAAGGGAGAGATAAGAAAAGGAAGAGAAGGGGTTGTGGGGGTGATGGTCGGCGACGGCGTGAAGGCACAAGGAGAGGTGAGGGGTTTTTTTTTTTAAACGAAATCCAAAAGTGACGAAGAAGATAAAGAAATCAGAAAGGGAAAAGGAGGAGATGGTGAGTATCATGCCGTTGTTGGCGTGATTGAAGGTGGGATGTGGGGGACAGTTGGGGTGACGGCTGGGTGGAGAAGAAACAGAAAAAAAAACGAAAGTGGAAAAGAAGAGAAGAAAGAGGAGAAGGGGAAAGAGAGTTTTAGGGTTGGCCGGCTCAGCCCCGAAACGACGTCGTTTCGGGCTGAGGCGCGGTCAACCCACTTCAGTCAACGCGCTGTTGGTTTTTTTTTTTTAACTTTCAAAACGACGTAGTTTTGATCGAAGACTCAACAAGACCCGTGTTTCACCCCGAAACGCATTCCTATTTCAACGAAACCCGAAGCATGAAAAATCCTAACTGGAAATTGTCATTTCTAGAGAAAAATAATCATTTCCCCTAACCAGAAACTTCGAAATCTATCGAGAGTAACATTGGAATAAAAATTCCGTAAATCAAATTTATTAAAAAAAAATCCGGGGCGTTACAAAAAAAGTCTTAAACCATCGAGTCGTACCACTACTTACCACGTGACAATTATATTATCATCATTCAAAACCAAATCACAGGGATCAACATCCCTAACCAAAATACCGGGATAGACATCCCATCCAAAACCGAGGATTGACATCCTTATCACATTTTATTATTTAACCCATTATACTTAATACCAAAAAGACAGAAGGATAATCATCAAAAAACTCAACGTACGGGGATAAACATCCCAAACCAATCAAGATACTGGGATAAACTTCCCGAAACAATTCACAGCAAATGCAACAATCAACAGTGCAATAATCATCAAACATAACAACCGAGTAATACAGGCACATATTGAAGGAAATCCATCCTCACCTTGCCCGATTACTCAACTCTGAAGATAATGACCGGTCCCAAAGCCGGCTCCTTGGGAAACTGCTCGATATCAACTCCTATATAACACATAATATGCACACTTATAAGATGCACAACAATAATATGCGAATGACAGTTTAATGCTGTAACCGTAAAATAAAATGCTAGCCGGCTCGGTTATCGTCTCGGGTTATTCCATATTTATCATCATCATTTACCATTATTAATCCATTTCTAAAGATAATATATCGTATTTATATCCGGGTATTATTCCGGTATTTAATACTTGATAATACCCTTTCCAAAATATTTTTCATGAAAATAATTATTTATCATATCTTATATTCTTTTATAAAAATATTTCCATAAGATTTATGTAACATATATTCTTTTTATACCATAAGATAATTTTCGAAAAATAATGATAACGTATATATATATATATATTTCCTATAATATTTTCACAAAAATTACTTACAATAATATAAGAATTATGCATGTACTTATCCATAGTATTTCAAAGGTATTTGCCATGTCTTAATTTCAAAAGATATAATTCATATCATAATTACCTTAATTTCTTAAAAATAATAATATGTCAAAATGATTATTTCACCATATATTTATTTTCCTTGTAGAAAATATAATGATATAATTTTATAATTATTCTTCCAGAAAATATATAATTTGTAAATATATAGGTATATTTTTTTATTAAACCAGGTTGGGCCATGAATAGTTTGAGTCCGACCAACTGCATGAGCTCAACCCAACAACCAGGTGCAGCCCACACAGTAGGTCTAGTGGCCCAATCACTCACAGGCCCAGCAGCATAACCCATTCAACCCAGTTCAAGCTCCAAAACCCAACTCCCAAAACTGGGTCAAAACCCAAGTCATAAACCAGCCCGCAACCCGGATCAAACGGGTCAGACCCGCCATATTACACCCGGGTCAACAACAACCACGGGTCTGCTCACCTTCGACGAGCTCGACGGCGGCGGCACGCGAGCAGATCAGGAAGGAGTCGGCGTGACGACGGTGGCAGAGGCGACGCAAGGGAGGCACGATGAGGCGGCAGCTGTTGGCGTGGCCTGCTGCGGTGGCGACGAGCGGCAGGGAGGAGGTGCAGCCCGTCGGGTTCACAGCCGTGTACGGCGTGTCCAGCGACGGAATCGGGGCGGCGAAGGTGGCGTTAAGATGGCGACGGCGAGAGGGAGGCGATGACGGGGGTGGTGATGCGTGCGGTGGCTTGGTTCCTTACCGCGTGAATAGTAACGTGAGGTGGGGAAGGTGACGGGGGTGATGTGGCGTCTACCGGTTGGTGGATGTGTTTGCTTTTATGTTTTTTTTCTTTTTTTTTTCTTTCTTTTTCTGGTTCTGGTTTTGAGAAGAGAGGAGGGTAACTGGTTTTTCTTTTGCAGGGTAAGGACGGGATGAGATGCTAGCACTGAAGATGAAGTTGGCAGAGAAGAAATGATGTAGGCAGAAAAAAAAAATGCAGGGAAGAAGAAAAGGCAGAGGTGAGGTGATTTCACGGGTATCACAGGAGGCAAGCACGGGCGACACAGGCAGCCTCAATTATGCAGGCGTGTCCAGTCCGGACCAGAAAATAACTAATACCCCCTTGGTTATTTTCCAGTGTGATTTTTCGAAGATTCCGGGACCCAAAAAATACCAAATTAGGTCCGAAAAATCCACGGAAAAATTACGAACGCGGGAAAATTCTCGGTTACAAAAAATGATGCCCGATTTACCTTGAATTAATTACCCAAGATTAATTCATCCGGTAAATCACTGTAAAAAGACTTTTACAGTCCCGGTAAAAATTAAAATTTTTTCCCGGGCTGTTACACAAATTATTATTTTTATTTTCGTGAAATACTTTAATTAATTTATAAATTTATTTGGCCGAATTAAATTATTTTATATATTTGTACAATATTAATTAAAATTTTAATTTTAGCAAATATTGATTAACCATTACAACTGTGATTGAGAATATAATTCAATTCCTTAATTTTATATTATAATATTTTTTGTTAATCAAATTCTAAAATTAATTTTTATTATATTTTAAGATTTTTATAATATACTTGTTTTGGTCAGTTGATAACTATAGTTTTAAGCATAAATCAGAACAAGATTAACAAATTTTCATAACCTTTAACCTATCAAACGAAGCCCAAGTGCTAGGGGAGCCCGATTTCTTGCCAGTGTCACTTCTCATTCCTGAATGATAATCTGGTATTCAATCTTTCATGCAATCCATCCAACTTTAGACCTCGTATCCTTTGTTAAGAAGTAGAAAAGACACAAACACACGGGGGGGGAAAAAAAAAAAAGAGAGAAACGAACAAGTCTTCTTTGTTTTAGCTATTTTTTTAAGAAGAATTTGGCAATGTAAAATAGATAAACCTTTTTTTCTTCTAGCGAAAATAAACCATACGACTTTTGGCTGCATGGGTAGGGAGGATGAGTAAAGTTTTGATTACTACATCTTGATACCTTTATGTTCTCGGCAAAAAAAAAAAAAAGATTACTACATCTTGATTAGGGGTGTAAACGAGCAGAGCTACTCGCGAGCTACTCGGGATCGACTCGGCGACTACTCGAACTCGACTCGTACTTATCGAGCTCGAGTCGAGCTCGAGCCGAGCTTGAAAGGTTATCGAGCCGAGCTTGAGCATACCAATACTCGGCTCGTGTAGCTCGCGAGCCTTATCGAGCTTCGCCATAATATAATAACATTATATTACCAAACCCTAATACCCTATTCTTTTGCTTCTTTTTTCTTTTCTTTCTTCTCTCTCCTTCATTTTCTTTCCAGCCATTTACACCCCTAAGCACAACCCTCATCTTCTCTCTCTCTCTCTCTCTTCATTTTCTTTCCAGCCGGTGCTTCTCTTCCATCCTTCTCTTCCGGCGTCACCACTGTTTCCCCTTCGCTTCCCTCACTCTATCACTGCAGCAGAGGGGAGGTGGCTCGATTTCTCTAAACCTAGACAAGAAAAAGTCCCAATTTGAAACTTTCAATCCCTAGTTCTTTGCCATCTCCATGACAAAACCCAATCACCCAAACACCCATCCATTGTCGGATGTGGCTCACCGAGCCTGCTGGTTCCTCAACTGAGGTGATTGAAGAGTTTTGATGCCGTCTTCTTGCGATCGACCAGTCCATCCAGCGAGTAATCCAGTACCGGAACTCCTTCCAAGATGATAATAGGGTGAGGATCTTCCCATCTCATTTGAGTTTCATTTGTGGGTTGCGAGTTTTAATCAATTTTTCATGGTATTTCTGTTGTTTCAGGGGTCACGGATCTAAAGAAGATCTGAGTTCGTGAGTTCCATTAGAGACACTGTTTGGATTTGCTTGGTTTTCGTCCATTCTTCTTTGACTTATAAGTTGACTTATGGAGTTTCTTTCTTCATTTTTTTCCTTTTGGGGTTACTGGGAGATGGATCTGTTAAGGTTGGTCTTCGTTTCATTTTAGTAACCTCCTCCACTTCCCCTTCTTGCTTGATTTTGTTGGTCAGACAAGTAAAGGCATTTCCTTTTTCTATTCTTAGGAGAAAGAAGCGCCATAGGAAGGAGAAGATTGATTAGCTTATGGAACTTAGGTTAGCTCATGATGTTTGGAGAAAATAACTTAATTTTGGTGTTTGGTGTGTCTTACAGAGTTGGCTGCCTCAGTCCCTCGCACTGAGATAGTGGGAAAAGGCGACTACGTCCGGTTTGGTATGAGAGATTCTCTTGCAATAGAGGCATCTTTCTTGCAGGTCATTATTTACATTCTCTTATGTTGGTGAATAATTAAGCTCCATCCATCCCTTGCTTGTGCAACATCTCTTTCCAAGTCTTTCAATCCAGTTATTAGTGTGTTCTGTGGATGCCTTCCCTTTTTTGGCTGACATTGTTCTGATGGAGTTTTTTTTTTGCTCTCAACACTTTGCACATTAAGTTGTACGATGTGGATAAGCTCACACATCTGCTTATGTTTCTTGTGAATTGAATTTATAAAATGAGGAGGAATTGCTCTCTTGTTGGTGGAAGGAGTATGCAGAATGTAGTGAAGGTCCTAGGTGCCAACCTAGTACAAGTACAAAGGTCGATGGAGAAAGAAACGAGTTTTCTTCAGTGAGTGCTCAAGGAGTGGAAGAAGAGAGAGTTGGTGTGCCTGTAAAAGGGGGACTCTACGAGGTATATACGACTGTATATTGTTAGTGGAAGATAATATGTTTATTTTCTCCGCAGTTTAATTTACAATTCTATGTCATATTGTCTCCGCAATTTAATCTACAAAGCAATTCTATGTCAATTCCATATCATCCAAAACATTCTCATGCATTGTTTAAACTAACGTATTTGTTTTCTTACTAGAAATTAATTGAGACTTTCTTGCATCTGTTGAAGATGAAAATGGTCCAATGCACAGCCTCTGTTTCATATCAGGTTCTTTTGCATTTTAATTCTCGAAGTTAATTTTTTTTGTCATTATCAAATTTATTGTCCCTCGTTTGATTTGGTTTCAGAATATGGAAGGAAGCTTCTTGTGAATGGTTGGATATGATTATGGACCACTTCCCTGAATTTGTTGGATAAGTGCTTGTAGTGTGTTGTGTTCTGTATTTTTTGTAGTGTTGAAATTGTATGGTTTTTTTGTGGTGATTGTGCTTACGGTGTATGTTGATTTTCCAAGGAGGGAGTTTTGATTTAGAGTTTTGGAGCTTGTTTCCATGGCTCATTCATGGAGTGTTTTGCAGAAATTTTTTGCTCTTCTTTCATTAAGTGTTTATCAAATTTTAGTTATATTTGGACTTTAGATTGTATTGTTTAAAATATTCTGAATGTCTATTTTAACGAGCTTAAACGAGCTTGCGTTAACGAGCTTAGATCTAGCTACCGAAGCAAACAACTACTTATCGAGCCTTAACGAGCCGAACTCGAGTAATGGCAAAATCAAACGAGCTCGAGCTCGAGTTTAAATATGCAAGCTCGATCGAGCTCGAGCTCGAGCTCGAGCTTGGGATTCCTTAACGAGTTCGAGTCGAGCAAGGCAATACTCGGCTCGACTCGGCTCGTTTACACCCCTAATCTTGATCGCTGACTCACTTTAGTGGAAGCACTATTTTTACAGTTATATTTGTATTCAGAATCCCCCTGTATGCGTATGGAACTAGCAATTTAAGCCTGGCTAGCTAAGTATCAGAGATATCTCTATTCTTATAACCTCTGAATTAATTTATGCGTATAAAAAGCTTGTCCTGGCATCCCCCATCTAATCTTTCCACCTCGTACTTAACAATCCACGTTGAGGTTCATGATGGAAAGGAGGAACGCTTATAAAGAAGATATAACCTTTTTTTTTTTAGCAATAAAGATAAAGATATAACTTTGTACCAACTAAATGAAAAGAAGATAATGGATCAAAAAAATGAAAAGAAGATAGAACTTTGGAGAGGAGTCAGCAGCTTTTTATGTTTTTTTTTTCTTTTTTCTTTTTTGTAGAGTGGGGGTGTATTTCCAATCTAAAAACTTGTTTGGTAAACCTAACTTACTATTTTGAGGTAATAGTCATGGACCAAGTGAGCCAATGGGTGACACCTCTTGGTCAAAATAGAAAAAAAATGGGTGACACCTAATACAATTGTCAAACAAAATTAAAGATCAGAATGAAGGACATATCAAAAAAAAAAAAAAAAAACCAAGGATGTCTTGGGTTGGGGATATTATATATGCCACTAATAAACAAAAAAACGGGACGGCGATGCTCATAGATAATTTGGCTCTATCAAGTTCCAATCCAACTATATAGTTGAATCAATCTCATGCATGCTTTTTTAAGATAAGGAGCAGAACAAACAAAAATGGAGTTGGCAGTAGAAGAAAAGTAGAGAGACAGAGGAGTGGGGGATTATTGGTTAAGGGTAGTAGAGTTACCGGAATGAGATTGGATTTATAACCAAAAAAAAAGGGGAAGGGATTTGGAAGGTGGGGCCCCGTTAAAAGATACGGTCATGGGGGGAAGGGTTTGGTTTGGGGCGGTCAATGCGGGATTGGGACAGAGACTGAAAGAGTTTCTTTTTTCTTTCTCATTTTTGTGTTATGCAAATTGGATCCCCAAAGGGCCCTAACCATTTTTTAAGACTTTTTTAGATTTGGATTTCGATTATTGATTGATGTTTTTGCTTTTGGTATTATGTTCAGACTTCTTCCCCCTTCTCTCTTCCCCTACGCGCCGGACCTTTTGTATCCCACCAAACCTCGTTCTCCCGTTCAAGAAAGATTCCCCACTCCCAAAACCTCCTCCCCCTCCCGCCAAATATTTTATGGTGCTCACATACAAGTGACATATTTATTCAGTACATCAGAGTTCAATTCGAGATTTTTAATATTCTTATTATTTTTTTCACAAGATCAATTAAAATTTTGAATATGAATTTTTAGCTAGACTAAGCTTAAACTTATCACATCATCACAAAGTTCACCTTAACATTGTTGCATAGTCCTTTACTAAGATTATTCTACTCGAAAAGATTTACAATCAAGCACAATTGAAAGATCATTCTTTTTTTAGTACAATAAAAACTGCAAGCAAACAAAACTTAAAGGTTAATATGATTTTAGATTTCACAATTAGTAGTCATGCTTCATCAGGTCTTCAAAATTCGTCTTCTTATATAGAGGTAATTATGGGGAAGGAGCCTTCAAAATCAACGGTCATCAGTCACGATCAGATGCTTCAGTTTTTGTTATGAAAGGCGCCAAATTATCAATGTTTAAATTACCTATAGCCGCATTCAAGATTTAGTGTAACAGCCCAGATAAAAATTTTGGATTTTTACCGGAACTGTAAAAGTCTTTTTACCGTGATTTACTGTTGAATTAATCTTGGGTAATTAATTCAAGGTAAATCGAGCGTTGTTTTTCGAAACCGAGAGTTTTCCCGCGCTCGTGATTTTTCCGTGGATTTTTCGGGCCTAAGTTGGTATTTTTCCGGTCCCGGGATTTTCAGAAAAATCACACCGGAAAATAACTAAGGGGGTATCAGTTATTTTCTGGTCCGGACCGGACTCGCTTCAATAATGCAGACAAGCTGCATTATTGAAGGAATCACAGGTGCACAGTTCATTCACCGTTATAAATGGAAGCAGCAGAAGGAGAGGAAGAGAGGAAAAGAAAAAGAGAGAAAAAGAAAAGAGAGAAAAGAAGAAAAGAGAAAAAAAAGGAAAAAGAAAAGAAATAAAAAAAGAGAGAAAGAAAGAAAAAAAAAAAGAGCACACAGAAAACAGAGGAAAAAAAAGAGATGAGGAAAAAAATAAACACAATAAAAAGGAAAAAAAAGAGAGAAAAAAAAATTACAAACGGAAAAAGAAGGAAAATAGAGAAAAAGAGAAAAAAAAAAGAAAAAGGAAGGAGGACGTGAAATAAGCGGAAATACAAATATTATTAATATTGGTAATATTGATATTACAAAGAGAAACATTACATTGATATTTTTATATAAAAAAAAAAAGAAAATACATTCATCGCCTTGGAACGACGTTGACACGGAAGCTAGTGGGGCCGTTGTTGATGTTGACTTGGATGCTGTCGCTCCACAAGAACCACATGCCGCCTACGTTGTTCTGGCCAGGAATCTCGAACCGGTTTGCTTGAGGGAACCAGAGTGGGATGAGACCGTGATCGTCTTGAGGTTGCCACTGGGTCTCCGTTAGAAGAACCATGTTCGGTTTGTATTGGTTCTTCAGGTCCCTCAGAGTACGCGAGAACTCCTGGGAACGCCTTGCTACTCCTCTGCAGTTCCACACCAGCAGTCGGGCCTTTGGCCAAGTTACTGGCAGACGAGTTACTCTGGGCATGCTCTGGGCCGTCATCAAGAGTTGGTAGTAGGTACCTTGCTCCAGGGTATGGCAAGTGGACTCCAGGTTGAACTCCTGAAGCCTTTCGGAAATGAAGAACATGATGGAGTTTGCTGATCCGTAGTAGGAGGTCCTCAGAGTACCATGGTCCTCCAGGAAGAACGTCTCTTCCATGGGAGTGATGAAGAACCGCGATGAGTAGAGTTCGTCGACGAAGACTAGACGCGGCATCCTGCCGAGCTTGTTCGGTAGTTCTTCAGGACGCTCGTTGACCATGCTGTAGGCCAGACGGTTCCTTCTGCCTAGGTTGACACCTTCGACGAAGAAAACGGAAGAAGGAGCAGGCATCGTGTTTGGACGAGTGGATATTTTGATTTTGAGCGTTGTGGTTTTGTTTTTCTGAGTGTTTTGTTTGCTTTTAAACGCTTTTGATGATTTACACCTCACCGCTCCGTCTTTTATACTCTTATGGGGAGCGTGTTTGCTGTTTTCGATTTTCAAGATCTGCTTTTTGAAAATTTTTCCGTTGCTTCATTTATTGTTCGTTACTTTATAAGTTTTTCGGGCTGCAATGCCAGAGTTTTTCAGCCTTTTTCCATCTCATGATTTTTTTTCACTCTGGCTACCTTGTCCTTTCTTTCTATGGTTTTTCTATATTTTCCTGCATCTGTTATCACATGCATCCGTGACCGTTGGGGCTAGACGGATGGGACCGTACCTCCAGTAGAGCGCATGTGCGACAAGTTTACAGCTGTTTGGACACCGTGGAGAGATGCGAGACTTGACAGACGTTTTTGGCTCATGCGGAAATTGTGAACAAGTAGATAACGTTTCTTTCGAGGGACACAGGACGCTCTCGTGATCGTCACCGTTAGCTGTACGTGTCACGTTTCTCGGGATCGAGGATGCTTAGGACCGATTTGGGCGCTGATCATGAAAACATGTTTTGTTTTAATTTCTTTGTGCTTTGATTTTGTTAAACGAGTTTTATTTTTAATTTCCTTATGTTTGATTTCATAACCTTATTATTGATTTTTAATCTGCTTTGAGATGTTTTGTTTTTCTGTTTAACGAGAGATATCGTAACACAAGAGATTTTGATTTAAAAAGGAAATTTATTTTATTTATTTCATAATAGTTTTACAACGGAGAAGAAGTACTCTAGTTACTTGCTTCTCAAGATCTTTTACAAGCTTTTCTACGTTTTTCACGTGAGGGAAGAGTTCCGTGCACGCCAGTTCGATCTGCAACACTGCCGAGCTGTTCTTCTTCAGTGAGACGTTCAGCTGCGTCAGTGTTTGCTGCGGAGTGCTGCTCTCAGCTATCGCCTTGCCCTTCTTATCCTCAGCTTTCTTGGGAGCACGCTTCTTTCGCCGTTTTGGGGAGACGACCATGTGCTCCTTCAGGTCGATGATGTTCGTCTTGAACCGCTTCTTGGGAGGTTCTTCATCGGAGCTTGTCGGGAAGGCAGTGCCACCGATGTAGTTGTTGTTCTTGGAGTCTGAGGTAGTTCTTGATCTCAGTGGAGAGTCCATGACTGTGTGTGAGTATGCCAGTCATGAGGTTTGGTTCTTATAGAGGATGAGATGTCGCTTAAGGATATAAGCGGTATCTCGGGTTGAGTTTGGACACCTGGCAGAGTGTGCCAGAAGCTTATCGTGGTAGGACCCACGGATAAGATGGAATTTTGGGGACGAAATTCTTTTTAAGGTGGGTAGACTGTAACAGCCCGGGTAAAAATTTTGGATTTTTACCGGGACTGTAAAAGTCTTTTTACCGTGATTTACTGTTGAATTAATCTTGGGTAATTAATTCAAGGTAAATCGAGCGTTTTTTTTGAAACCGAGAGTTTTCCCGCGCTCGTGATTTTTCCGTGGATTTTTAGGGCCTAAGTTGGTATTTTTCGGGTCCCAGGATTTTCAGAAAAATCACACCGGAAAATAACTAAGGGGGTATCAGTTATTTTCTGGTCCGGATCGGACTTGCTTCAATAATGCAGACAAGCTGCATTATTGAAGGAATCACAGGTGCACAGTTCATTCACCGTTATAAATGGAAGCAGCAGAAGGAGAGGAAGAGAGGAAAAAAAAAAGAGAGAAAAAGAAAAGAGAGAAAAGAAGAAAAGAGAAAAAAAAAAGAAAGAGGAAAAAAAAAGAAAAAAAAAAGAGAAAGAAGAAAAAAAAAAGAACACACAGAAAATAGAGGAAAAAAAAGAGATGAGGAAAAAAAAATAAACACGATAAAAAGGAAAAAAAAGAGAGAAAAAAAATACAAACGGAAAAAGAAGGAAAATAGAGAAAAAGAGAAAAAAAAAAGAAAAAGGAAGGAGGACGTGAACAGTTGCCACCCGGAGCCCTGCCACTGTTCACGTCGAGGAGTTCGGCGCCGCTGCACGCCACACTGAGGCCACCATCGTCTGCGCCGTGATGTCGCCGTCTTGTCCCCGTCGTCCCCGTCGTCTTTCGCCTGCCGACGCGCCGCCAGCCGCCATAGACCCGAGGAGCAGACCCGTGGATCTGCCCTTTGCGCCGCTTCGGACGACGAAGCCCAGCAGCCGGAGCAGCGAGCCACCACTGCGACACCGCGTCGCCTTACTCGTCGTGCCACCGAGTCCGTGTTGCCTGCATCGATCCGTGCCGTCGTCGTCGTCCTCAAGGTAAGCGACCCGTTTCTCTAGAGTGATGGGTGGGTCGACCCGGACGGCTGTGGGTTGGGTCTAGCGGGCCAAATGGGTGTTGGGCCGGGTTTGGGCTTGCACAGTGCAGGGCCTGGGCTTGGTCCTGTTTAGCCCAATCCGGATTTCCTTATATATATATATATATATATATATATATATATATATATATATATACAAATATGTATTTATAATTTCTGGAAATCTAATTAAAATCTAAAAAAATATATATTTATTTTGAGAAAATTATTGCCAATTTAATTCTTGTATTTTTAGGAAAATATAAATATATATACTTGGATAAATAATTAAGTAATGTTTTGGGAAAAACTAATATTATTTGGAAAAATATATACCATGGAAATATTTTCTGGAAAATTTATAAAATTGTTATTTTTCCTAGAAATAATGGTAACTGGTACCTTTTGGGAAAATATGAATTTATGGTATACATGATTTATATTTCTGAAATATATAATTACTTAGATAATGTAATTGTTTGGAAAAGTATTTTATGTTTGGAAATATATATGTATATTTATAAATTGGTATTTATTTTCAGAAAATAAGTTTATGTGAATATACTTTCTGGAAATGGAGTTTTCTAAAAATAATAATACTTGGAAATTATATTTTGGAAAGTATAATAATTTTTATGGAAATATTATGGAAATATATACATATGTTATAATTCCAGAAAAAAATATGGTAATTATTATTTTGGAAAAAGGTATATTATTTTATGAAAAAATTTTGAAAAGAGTTTTAATTAAAGTATGGTACCGAAATTATATTCGGATATACGTACGGTACAATATTTTCGGTAAATGGAAATAATAAAGGTTATGTAATCGGGATGGGTGTATTTCGCAGTACTGGCATCATGACATACTCTTATGTGCATTTATGTGTATATACTGTTTTGTGTATAGGTTTGGATATCGGGCAGTTTCCCGAGGAGCCGGCGTCGGACCGGTCATTGTTTCCGGAGTTGAGTAATCGGCCAAGGTGAGGATGGATGTCGATCCCTGTGATTTGGTTTTGATGATGATAATTTAATTGTCACGTGGTAAGTAGTGGTACGACTCGATGGTTTAAGACTGTTTCGTGGTGGCCTTGACCTGGGTTCTTGTGATAAGCATGTCTATGCTTGGGATGTCTATCCCATGATTATTTTTGGGACGTCTATCCCTGGGTTCGTATTTTTGGGATGTCGATCCCTGGGTTCTCTGGATTCGGTCTGGCACCCGGAATGTGTTGATAACCAGGTTTGACCTCTAGCTTATCCGTGACGGGGCCCGAAAAGATAAAATTGGAAATTGAATTTTTATTTGAGTCTTTTCGGTCTTGGACCGGTTTTGAGTCTTGTCCTTTGGTTTGACTGTTATGTTTAGACCTTGAGTATTTATAGTTGCATATTGATTGTCTTTCCTTCGTCGGTGAGCACTTCGGACTCACCCCTCACCTGCTGGCCTTCATCCCGTAGGATGAGTTATTTTTGGTACAGGATTGGTGCATTCCAGACAGGCTACGGCGTTATCCCTTGGACAGGGCTCGGATCCATAGTTTGCATCAGTGTCGCATACAGTGTTTTGTGAGTTATTAAGTCTTCCGCTGTGCAGCGTATTGTTATTATTGGGCCTTGGGCCGGATGTGATATTTTGCTGTTGGGCCATTAGGCCGGTTTTGTTATTATTGATGTTGTTATTTTTGGGCTGTTGAGCCCGAGTTACTGTTGTATACACTGTATGCTAGGCTTGGTTTGATTGGGTCGTCACAGTTCCAGCACGTGCTTACTGTGTACGGTAAATACGGGTCGGGGCGTTTCATATAGCACAAGTGATACTACACTTTTTCTACACATGTTAGTTAAATCCTAGGTTGAATAACATTCATAGTGGACTTGGCAGATTTAGATTTGCTGTGAAAAGGTTTCAGACCTTTTATCATACGCTGCAGGAGGTCAAAAACAAGTAGGATACCTGGTTTTTTGACTAATTAGCAAGAGGATTCATATGTCACAATAATCCAAGTCACAAAGACTATGAGAGCGATATTTCATAACCATTACAATAATCTATCACAATTACTTCAATATTCTACGAGCACATACTTCAATCTTTTTGTGGGCAGATCACATGTATGTTTGAGCCATAACTAATTTATTTACACAAAGTTTGTTATAATCAACACTAATCAAACATGTTGAAGGCCAATTGACATGGTTAACTTAATAGGACATAATGGCATAATAAATCATAATTAGATTCAGTTAATCATACTTAATTATACCCTAATCAACATGAAATTAACAGTATTGTACCAAGTCTAATAATATATTTTTTTCCCTTCATCCCTCCCCTGTTTTCTTCATTTTCACTTTGAAGTTTAGGTTTCTTTTTATATTAGTCAATACTAAAGATAGTACTTTGGAACCCCAAAATTTATTTTACATAATTTTTAAAAAATATCAATAATCTATAAATATTAATTAACTTTAATGGTAAATTTATTCTTTATTAAATAAATTAAATCGTACTACTAAATTTAAATCAATAAATTTTACTAAATATATATCTAAGATGTCCTCTAGTTCTACTATTTACAAATTTGATACTTTTACTAGATAATAATTTAGATTTAATAATTGATAAATTAAGTAAAAACCAAAGAATAAACCATAATTTAGTTCTAGTTATATTGAAACGACCCGACTTCCATTTACCCAACCAGCCTTAATTACCGAGTAACAGTACTGCCACGTGGCCAACATACAATGAAAATGTAAATTCACCACAGAAACATCGTCAATCAGACAGAGAATCAACAACAACACAGCGGAAGCTTTTCCTATGTACACAGTGACAGTTTATGCAAATCTCAATGCAAACTAATGGATCCGAGTCCTGTCCGAGGAAACATCGGAGCCGCCGGGATGCACTCCTGATTTACGACAAACTAACCTGCATGGACTGTGTGAGGGGTGAGACCAACCACTGTCTCACCGATAAACTAATAAACCGCAGTATACAAGCAACCGCAATAACATCGAACCAGCAACAAAAACAGGAAAGCAGAACAAGCATAGCATAGCAAGTAATCAAAGCAATTAACAATCCTAAACTCTTAGACTGACAATTCACTGCTAATCAACCACATGGACAACTGTTGACAGACTTTCCAATTTTATTACTAGGGCCCTGTCACGTGATAAGTATCGGTCGTACTTGGTAGCCAGGTTAGCTAACCCCAGGGTACTCCCCGTTAAATCAAATCAAATAATCACAAAAACCGTGAGACCCCAAGCTCAACGGCTGAAAGGACCCCAAGCCCCTCATAAATGGCCAACAAATCACATATCACAAGCGGCTACCACCCAGTCGTACCTTTACCTTTCACGTGACATCTAGGTGTCTAAGTGTTATTACCATATTTTATTTTTAATTTTTCTCTCAGACTAACAGTAACTCTATCCATTGTATATTATATATTCCCGAGCAGGCACTCAGCCTCACAGCTCCTCAGGGAAACCAATCCAATATCTCAAATTAGGTTATTGTTATTAACAACATCTCAGGTTATCACAAACCATAACTTAGCATTTGCCACAAGAAAATCAATCAAGGATTTCAATGTATAAAATCATCATTGTCATAAGGTTCAACAGAATCCTGACAATCAAACACAACAATCATCGGTACACAGAGCCCAAGTATCTTAACAGGAAACACATACAATATCATCAAACAATACAAACTAGCTCGAGTATCACGGGCAGAATACCGAAGTTTATAAGTTTATATCCTCACCTGATATTCCTCGGAAACTGATATCTGCCTAGGCCTCGATATCCCTATATTATAACAACGATAATCATTTGTGATGCACAAAGAAAGATGATCATGCATGAATCAGCGTGATGTCCACTTAGTGTGCTATTATCCGGATTAATACTAGAATTTTAAGCTTAATTTACATTTAGCACTTCGTCATAATATACCTACTTAAGTAATAATATAGCATGTAAGATAACAATATAGTAGTGGGCCTTTGGATTTCCGCCCAGGGGTTGAATTCGTATTACATTGTAGGCCATCATGTATAGAAACATATCCTGGGAAGGTAAAACCAATGGATAAAATAATCCAGCAATAGAGTTATTATTTATTTTATATTATTAGTAACCTGTTTCTTTCCGGTATTTACACCTTGTTAAGCCGTTATATAATCCATTATTGTTAGGCACGGTATTAGCCCATATTTCCAAAATACTTGTTTAACAGCGATATTAGCCATGCAATATAATCCCAAATTATTAACCGAACAATCCTTGAATTATCTAGTCATGCCAGTCCATTCATTATCCATTTTAATTGATGAAACCAATTCGTTAACCGAATTATCAAGCCATTACTCAAATTAGTCCAGATTATTTCCAAAGTGCTCTTTATGCAATAATGACCCAGGTGATGCTAAAGCCCAAAGCAAACTCAACAGGCCCATGAAGCAACTCAAGATTGCCCAAGCCTGAGAAGAAACGGCGTCGTTTTCTTACCCAAGGCATCATCTTCTCCATCCGCGATTTGGGTTGCCATGGCCATTACCATCATGATTCTTGTCCAACACCAAATTCATGGTCACAATACCGCAATTACTTCTGGGCAGTGACGGTTTTACCAATTCAATCACAAACATCTCACATCCAACAGCACACCCAGCTCAACAAGGGAACCCCAATTAACCATAATCCGTTAACAAATCACAGAGAAGAAGAAGATGAGTTCGGCGGCAGCAGCTTACCCACATGTCGCCGACAGCGGCTCACAGACGAGGAGAAATGGCGGACGGCGACTGTACCGAGGTAAGGTCGATCTCTGCTCCTCGGTGGAGCCGAGGCGACCTGAGGCATTTCGATTCACCCACAGCGGCGGCGACTTTTGGGCGGCGAGAAAATAGAGAAGAGAGAGGCTGAGATCGACGGCGCTGTGTGAAGCACTTGACGACGGTGACTCTACTTTCTTTGTCCCTGGTACGATAGCAGAGAGAGAGAGAAGGGAGCGGCGATGGATTTAAGAGAAGGGGACAGAGGCGACAGGGGAGAGAAAGCCTCGGCGACGTGCGACTGAGCAGAACGGTGACTAGAGGTGAGAGCAGGAGTCGCGGCAGAGGCAGAGGGGATGGTAGGTTGTGACGGCGGCGGCGATTTGGTGACAGGGGCGAGGAGGAAGGAGGAAGGATGAGTGCAACGGTGAGGGAGTTTCACGAGAAGGAGACGAAGGAACATAGAGGAGGGGAGGATATAGCGGTGGCGGTGGCGACTAGAGGAGGAGGAAGAGTCGTCAAGGAATGGCAGAGGAAGAGGGAGGAGATTTATAGGAGAAGGAAAAGGAAAGAAGACAAGAGGAAGAAGACGAGGAAAGAAAAAAATCTGGGAGGGAAAAGAAAATCAAGCACAGGGAAGGAGAAGAAGAATCGAGAGAGAAGTAAAGGGGAAGGAAAAGAAAAGAGTGAAGAAGAAGAAAAAGAAATTGGGAAGAGAAAGAAAAAGAAAATGTGGGGAAAAAGAAGAAATGAATGAGAAAATAAGAAAAAGAAAGGAAAATGGGAAAAGAAGGAAAAAGAAGAAAAAGGCATGGGAGGATGGCCCGGGAGAGAAAAATAAGCATTATTGGTCCGAGAATAGACCAAAATACCCTCATGTTTGACTTTTGATCCATTAACGTCACAAGGGTATTTTCATCTTTCCGAAATTCGTCCCGGTTCTGAAAATACAACTTAGGCTCGGAAAATCCAATTAATTCTTCTGAGCATTGTGCTGGTCCCGGAATTGCAAACCGAGGTTCGGATAGCTGTATAAAATTCTCGGATCATTCTTGTTTAACAACGATAAAACTTCATTACCCACCGTAAAAATTTTACCCGGGTCGTTACATATATCCCATTATTTAGTTGTTCTTTATTTTGCTTTACCTTTTGTTTAGAGAATAACTAGCACTTACTTATTTACGCAAAAACATCATATTTCATTATCATATCATGATGCAAACTAGTTAGATGCTTAATTGATACTTTTAAGAAATTTAATAGACTAATTTACTTTTTTAAGTCTCGAAAGAAAATATTTTGGCTTGACGAAATTTTTGAAATTCTAATTTGAGATCATTATACATATGTCATATATATCTTGATATTTGCATAATTATCATGCCCATATTTTTTTTATATATATATACATTGATCATGCCCATATTTCTCAAGGAAACATATAGTTGAAAACAGATACATAATTAGTAAATGATTGCTATTAGAAACTAAAAATCTATCAATTGAAAAAGAACCAGGTGAGCTATTAGGGTTTTTCTTTTCTCCCTCTTAGAAAAACCTTAGATATACATCTTGGGGCTAGCGCTGACGACTCTCTTCCCAGCATTAAGTCCCCTATCAATTAGTTTTTTTATCTTTAATTTTTTAGTTTGTTATTTTATTCTCATTTTTTTGTGTGTTTAGTCTCACTTTTTGTGAGTTTGGTCCTACTGTTTGTTGGTTTGTTTGTTTTTGGTGATTCCGATAAGACTATGGGAGCCAAAAGCCATAGAAGAGGATTTGATTTCAAGAACAATTCTTTGTCTACTGCAAAAGTTCACCAACAAAGAGATATTTTCCTCCACAGGTATGCATCGCCTTCACTAGTTGGCTTGGTGGTTGTTGCACGGACGATACAGGTTATGACGCCCGCGTGAGTAGAATGCTGTTGTAAATCCTTTATTGAAGGATATAGATCTCGTTGTGTGTTTCTTTGTAGTAGCTTGTGTCAGAATGAGTAATTAGTGTGATTGGGAATGATTAGTGTGATTAGTAGTAATTAGTGTGATTGGGAATGATTAGTGTGATTAGTAGTAATTAGTGTGATTGGGAATGATTAGGGTGAT
This sequence comes from Turnera subulata, assembly GCA_028386065.3. Taxonomy (NCBI): domain Eukaryota; kingdom Viridiplantae; phylum Streptophyta; class Magnoliopsida; order Malpighiales; family Passifloraceae; genus Turnera; species Turnera subulata. The sequence continues at coordinate 201,393 of JAKUCV010002878.1, read as the reverse complement.
TAGGAGAGATTAGTGTGATTGGGAGAGATTAGTGCGATTTAGCATCATCAATGCTAAATCGGAATCAATTGTAATTAGTGTAGAATATTTCCTTCCATTTATAGTTATAGGAATTGTGTATAAAAGGATTGCCTTGTGAGCTAATAATATCATCAGAAAATTCCAAACTTCTTTGTTCTTCTTGTTTTAACATGGTAGCGAAGCAGGTTGTTCAACCTAGCTCATTTTTCTCTTTGTTAAAATTCTGGTAAAGAACATTTGGTTCTTATCAACACCAAACCAAAAGACAATCATGATTTCAAACAATATGGGAGAAATCGTGGGAAAAACCTCAACCCAACAGATTGTTGTCCAACAGGACAATGCAAATTTTCCGATCACAGTCGTCCTTGACGAAACCAATTTTTCCTTATGGTCACAACTCATGCAGATGCGAATTGCTTCTCGTGACAAAGCCGGTTACATCATCGGCGAAAAGGTGAAACCAGCTCCTTCAGATCCTGCCTACAGTACTTGGATTACCGAAAATAATCGGGTGAAGTGTTGGCTCACTGAATCAATGAGTCCATCATTGATGCAACGCTTCATACGACTTCCCTCAGAGAAGGAGATTTGGGAAGCTGTGTCGAAGACCTTCTATGATGGCGCCGATGAAACTTGCATCGTTGAACTGAATCAAAGATCATTCACAACCAGGCAAAATGGCAGGTCCTTATCTACCTTCTATAATGAACTAATCTCTATTTTTCAGGAAATTGATCATAGGTCTCTCTCTCAAGAAGGGACGGTGGAAGGAGTGGTTCAAATGCACTCGGCAATGGCTCGACTTCAGGTGCATATTTTCTTGAGCGGATTGGATTCAGAGTTTGACCAAGTCCGTAGAGAAATCCTGCGCAAAGACCCAAAGATGGATTTGAAGAGTACATATGCATATGTCTGACGTGAACAACAGCAACGAAAGACAATGAGTGGCCCAAGCTCAACCTCTGACAACACTGCTCTTTTATCCCGAGGAAACCAGTCCGATTCGCACCATTCATGCCAAATCAATCTCAGTTCCGACCTAAGGAGACATGTAACTATTGTAAGAAACCATGGCACACTAAGAAACAGTGCTACAAGCTCACAGGCTATCCAGAACGATGGGATCCTTCTCGAAAACCTCCACAGACAGAGGAAAGGAGAGCAATGGTTTCAGGTCCAGAACCAGAAAATACTAGTGAGCCCACTGCACATGTTGTTCAAACAGGTTACAAAAATCTTGCCTCTGCTCATTCTGCTACTACTTTGAATAATACATGCATTTGTTAGTAATATGCCCAAAAGTTAATCAATGGATGATCGTATATAGTCGTGTATATACATTAAGGTTATTCCAATAAATATGATTATGAGATAATCGCTTGCATATATTTATAACCCTAGAATATATATTTGATATATTCTTAAATGTCCCTAGTCGATTATTATTATGGATGGGTTGTAATAATAAATGGATTAAAGCATTTTTTGGTCCCTGTGTAAGACCTCAAAGTTGGATTTCATCCTCGTGTAGGATTTTGGCCTTTTTGCATCCCTCAGTTCGACCCGTTTGGACTGTTTTGGTCTCTCCGGCCAAAACCCGGCCAAAATCGCTGACGTGGCACATTTTCCGGCGCCACATCAGATTTTCGGGACCACATGTCAGGGTTCAACCTGACCCGAACCAGCACCACCCGACCCGTCGCTTCCAACCCGAGAACCCGAACCAAAGATAATTTATTATTTTTAATTATAACAAATAATATGAATAATAAACTCAACCTATTTCTAAAAAAAATAGGGATAAAAAAAACCTATTTCTAAAATCATAAAACATAAAACAAAATAATATATATTATTTTACCTTTAATAAAAAATAAATAATATCTTGTTTTTCTTGTTTCCTTTATATATATATATATATATATATATATATAGGTAGTGATACAAAAAAAATGGGAAGAAAAAGAAATAGAAAGAGAGGAAAAAGAAAAATGCCCAAATTATTCATCTTCAACCCATCGGCAACACCTGTGTTGACCCACAGCGGCAGAACGGTGGCAGCTGTTGCGGCAGCGTTAGGCGCGAAGAGAAGGCACTGCAGGCCGGGGCTGCGACGGCGAGAAGAACGGCTGCAGATAGAATTGATGTTGTCGCGTCGGATGGTGGCTTCATCGCGTGGTGGTTCGTTAGCCAGCCACGGCGCCGGCGCGAGCAAGGAGGGGAAATTGTGTCATGACGGTGATGGCATGGTGACGCCTCCCCTGATTGATCCCACGGTTTCGTTGATGGTGATTCTCCTCCACCGCCATCACCAGATCGATCTTCACCGGTGAAGGGTGCTTCGATGCGAGCGTGGCCATGGTGCCACAAATGAGGGTGAGCACAGTTTTCTTTTTTTAATTTGAATCCCTGTTTGTTTGAAAATGTGTTAATCAAGTTGGGTGTTGTTGGATTGATGGTGAATTCGAGGTTTTGTTGGTTTATGGTGGATTCGGTTTATCGAACACCCACCCCGCCTGCTTCAATGACTTCCTCACTTACCAACGATCTGCGTCTTCTCCTTCTCCAGCCTCAAATCTGCCTCAAAAGGCTTCAGCCCGCGCCCTCTTCATCGGTGAGGGAGGCTTCGGTTGCGTCTATGGCAGCGCCCCTCTGCCTCGATTTGCTTCCGACAAGCTCATGTAGCCATTCCCCTTCCTCCCCCTTCTCCCTCTCCTTCCTTTTCGTCTATGGCAGCGCCCCTCTGGCGAGGATATTCAGCCACTCTCGTGGAGGGCAGGGAGGAAGGAGGCGAACATGGTGGGGTCGACACAGTGCTGGTCAGTGCCGGTGAGGATCAGGTGGAAGAAACGGGCTCAGTACGGTGTGGATTGGGTTGTTTGGGTTGTCTGGATATGGTGGTGGTGGCGGCGGCGCCGGCGGCAATGGGTGGTGGCAGAGGTCGGAGGTTGGATCGTGGGATTGGGGGAAAAAAATTTTATTTTTCAATGTAAAATATTAAAAATGTAAAAGTAACATAATTAATAAGACTGAATTTTTATCAAAAAAATAAGACTGAAATATTAAATCTGATGTTAAATAATTGATTACTTTTTTGATAAATATAATTGATTATTTTTTTGATAAAAATAATTAATTATTAGCATAATATGAGACAATTAAGGTTCATTAGAGTTATTGCTAATTTTTACCAAAATTTAGATTTAATATATTAATTAACATACCTAATATGGATTTAAAATATGAAAAAAAGAAAAAGAGAAGTGTAAATCAAATTTTGGGAAAAAGAGAGAAAGGGAAAAAGAATAAAAAATCTAGACAAGTGGGTCAATGGGCGGGCAAACGGGTCGGGTGGGGCTGGTTTTTTGTTTTTGATTTAACCCTGACATGTGGGCCCCACAAAGCTGACGTGTCGCCTTAAAAATTGCCAAATCAGCCATTTTCGCCGGATTTCGGCCGGACTGACCAAAAGGGATGAACGGAGGGATGAAAAGAGGCCAAAATCCTACACGAGGATGAATTCCAACTTTGAGGCCTTACACAGGGACCAAAAAACGCTTTAATCCAATAATAAATTAAGACTAGCGTATGTTGAGAATTTATATGTGATATGAATTCTACATACGGGTACAAGTTAGAGAACTTGTGGACTGGACCGACCCACATAAGAATGCTACATGGAGCGTTATATATTTGTCGATAGCGATTCTTATATGTATTGTCCTTAGACCTGAGATCATCAAGGTTCCCAACATGTGAGTCATATACTTTGATATTTTTCCTAGTCATCCGTAACTGGGTGGACTTAAGGGTAATCATTGGGTATATAATAAGTGTGTAGTGGGTTTTGTATGATCCAGAGGGGATTCGTCCAAACCATATAATGGGTATAATATCGGATGGTTTCTTGATAGAGTTGAACTGTAAATGCACGGCCGTGCTCGGATTATGATATGGTGATATCATTGGTATCCGTTTTACACAGTTAACTCGAGGATCAAGAAACCGAGATTAAACATATACGAGATTGACATATTCCATGTCTCGGTTTAATCTTGATAATGGGACGAAGGGACGATGACATGTTTGCGAGGCATTTTGAATCAGTACTGATCTTGTCGTTCGGGTAGCAATGATGTGTTGCTAGA
>JAKUCV010002878.1:117060-196887 GCA_028386065.3 Turnera subulata | reverse complement strand
CGGAAATCTGTTGCTAGCACACCAGTTCGGGAGAGCTCGAAGTTGGAGATCGTGTGACGATTCCGGCTTGATCACGGTTCGTGTGGATACCGTAGAGGGGCGGGATACCTTGTCTTGCTCTTGCTGATTCCGGCACTTCAGTTAGGTGGAAGATCCTAACCGTGTAAGGTACGAAAAATTGTTATTCGGTTTATATGCTTCACATGTGTTCCTGTGTTGTTTCTGGAAATTCCGCTGCATGTTTTTCTTGTATATGAGTGTCATATAGCATACCGGAAACTAACATAATTGACACCAGTGCTACAGACCACATGACCAATAACTTTAATTTTTAAACACATTTCATCCCTCCAAACACGAGTCCATATCCACTGCCAATGGAGGCACTTCTCAGGTTTTGGGTGAAGGCACTATCACCTTCTCTAATGATCTCACTTTAGACCCCGTGTTAATAGTTTCCTCTCTTGCCTATAATTTGTTGTCAATCAGTCAAATTACCTCTCGTTTGGCTTGTACCGTAACTTTTTGGCCTTCTTATTGTGAGTTTCAGGACATTCCATCCGGGAAGATTCGTGGTCGTGGTACTAGGCGAGGTAAACTGTATTATCTGGACCTTCCCAATGAGATGAGAATGTGTCAAGCAAACTCGGTGAGTATCTCGGTACAAAGGAAGGAGAAGTTTTGGCATTGGCATCGTCGTTTAGGTCATTTGTCATTTGGGTATCTTAAAAAATTGCATCCCCAAATGTTCACAAATTTGAATGAGTCTGACTTTCAGTGTAATACCTGTGAACTAGCCAAGAGTCATAGAACTTCGTATTTTCCTAGTTTCAATAAAAGTGACGAACCTTTTACAGTCATTCACACTGATATTTGGGGCTCTGCCAAAATTTCCTCTCTTTCAAAAGCTCGTTACTTTGTCACTTTTGTTGATGAATGCACTCGTATGATTTGGGTGTCCTTACTCCAGAAGAAGAGTGATTTGTTTTTAGCCTTTAAAGATTTCTTTAATATAGTTCAAACACAGTGTCAAAAACAAATCCGTGTTTTACAATCTGACAAAGGTACAGAATTTCTTAAGTCAGCCTTTGAGGATTTCTTGAAAAAATATGGCATTAAGCATCAAATGAAGCGCCCCGACCCGTATTTACCATACACAGTAAACACGTGCCGGAACTGTAACGACCCAACCAAACAAAACCCAGCATATAGTGTATACATCAGTGAACTGGCTCAACAGCCCAAAATATAAACATCAATAACATCAGATCCGGCCCAAGGCCCAACAATAATAATAAATTGCACAGCGGAAGACTTAATAACTCACAAAGACACTGTATGCGACACATAATGCAACTTATGAATCCGAGTCCTGTCCAAGGCATAACGTCGTAGCCTGTCTGGATTGCTTCAAACCTGAACCACAAATAACTCAACCTACGGGATGAAAGCCCGCAGGTGAGGGGTGAGTCCGAAGTGCCCACCAACCATGGATAGACGATCAATATGCAACACTATTACTTACTCAAGGTCGAAAACAAGCAAAAACCGCCAAAATATACCAAACCCAAAAGACAAGACCCAAAACTGGTCCAAGACCAAAAAGACTTAAACGAAAATCCAATTTCTAATTTTAACTTTCTGGGCCCCGTCACGGATAAGCTAGGGGTCAGACCTGGTTCTCAACATATTTTGGGTGCAGACCAAACCAAGAGAGCCCAGGGATCGACATCCCAAAAATAAGCACCCAGGGATAGACATCCCAAATATAATCACGGGATAGACATCCCAAGCATAGACATGCTTATCACAAGTAACCCAGGTCATGGCCACCACAAAACAGTCTTAAACCATCGAGTCGTACCACTACTTATCACGTGACAATTATATTATCATCATTCAAAACCAAATCACAGGGATCAACATCCCTAACCAAAATGCCGGGATAGACATCCCTATCCAAAACCAAGGATCGACATCCTTATCACATTTTATTATTTAACCCATTATACTCAATACCAAAAGACATAGCAATAGACATCCAAAAACTCAAAGCACGGGGATAAACATCCCAAAAACAATCAGGACACTGGGATAAACATCCCGAATCAAACCACAGAAAATGCAACAACCAATAGTGCAATAATCATCAAACATAATAACCGAGTAATACAGGCACATATTGAAGGAAATCCATCCTCACCTTAGCCGATTACTCAACTCTGAAGATAATGACCGGTCCAAAGCCGGCTCCTCGGGAAACTGCCCGATATCATAACCTACACAACAAAACAATATACCCACATAAATGCACATAATCGGTATGCTATGATGCCAATACTGCGAAAATAATATATCGTACGTATATCCGAATATTACTTCGGTATTTAATACCTTAATTAAATCTCTTTCTAAAATATTTTTATGAAGATATTTATCGTTTCTCAAAAATATGATTATCATAAAATAATTTTTCTAGGAAGATATAAATTTTCAAAATTATTTACTTAAAATAATTATACCTTTCCAAAAATATAATTTCTATAACATATTTTTCCTAAAAATATAATGTATGCTTACACTTCCAAAATATTTTACGGTATATGTAATCTTTTCTAAAATAGTTACTATATAGTAATTTTGCAAAGGACATAATTCATATTATAATTACCTTAGTTTCTTGAAAATAATATAACAAGATAATTACTTTATTTATTTTGACAATAATATGCATTTATATTACCCAGAAAATATATATTCCATATACCCTTTTTTTCCAAAATATAAATATATATATATATATATAAATATGTTTTTCTTATTATCTTTATTATATATTTTTTTTAACCGGACTTGGCCAAATTGTACCAGCCCAGTCCAAACCCATCAAACCAAACATGTCAGCCCAGCGCAAGGCCCAGGCCATAGCAAGGTAGCCCGGCCCGTGACCAAACCCAGGCAAGGCAGCCCAGGTTGCAAGCAACCGGGTCAACCCAAGTGAAATCGGGCCAAACCCGTCACAAATGGGTCGACCCGCGTGTGAAAACGGGTCGCTCACAACCCCTTGCTCACCTCGAGCGGGTTGCAGCGGCAAGGCGAGGACGGGCTGCTGGTTGGTTGCGAACGGCGGTGCGAGGTAGTTGAATGGCAACACTGCACGGCAAGGAGGCGACGGTACGAGGCTGCAGGTGCGGTGGTTCGTGGCCGTCTGTAGGTTCGTCTCGGTGTCGTTGTCAGGTGAGAGCTCGGCGAGCAGAAAACGCACCGGTGGCGGCGGTGACTTGCAGCAACGGCGAGCGAGGATAGCACGGCGAGACGAGGAAGCAACGGCGGCTTCGTGGAGGAAGGCCCGATCCAACAACATCTGCAGTGAGGCGACACGATCAGGGCAACGTCGCCGGCTTACATCGGGTCGCGGGTCGTTGTCGGCTACGACAAGGCAGACCCGGTCTCGCAGCAGCTTGGCTCGACGGTGGCGATCTGCTTGCCTCGTCTTGACGGCGGCACTGCAGCGCGAGGAAGGTGGCGGTCGAGCTCTCCGGTGGTGGTGCTGTAGCGACGACGAGGAGGAAGGGAAAAAAAATGATGGTGGCGGCTTGAGGTGGCGGTGTAGGTGGGTCACTGTGGAGGCGAGGTCGGGTGGTGTTTGTGTTTCTTGTTGTTTTTTTTTTCTTTTCCCGGTTGCTTAGGTAGTATGCAGTATGTAGGAACGGGAACTGGCAGAGTTGTTTGTAGAGGAAAAGAAGAGAAATGGTGATGGGCAGTGTATTGCAGAGGAAGGAAAATGGCACTGGTTCATTTTTGCAGGCAGATGCAAGGAGAAGAGAAGGCAGAGTCACGAGCAGCACAGGTAAGGTTTCACAAGCTTCACAGGAAGAAGGCGGCTGCGTGACTCAATCATGTAGTTGCGTCCCGTCCGGACCAGAAAATAACTGTAATACCCCCTTTGTTATTTTCCGGTGTGATTTTCTGAGGATTTCGGGATCCGAAAAATACCAACTTAAGACCGAAAAAATCCACAGAAAAATCCCGAGCGTGGGAAAAACCTCGGTTACGAAAAACGACGCCTGATTTACCTTGAATTAATTACCCAAGATTATTTCATTCGGTAAATCACTGTAAAAAGACTTTTACAGTCCCGGTAAAAATTCAAATTTTTACCCGGGCTGTTACAGTCTACCCACCTTAAAAAGAATTTCGTCCCCGAAATTCCGTCTTATCCATGGGTCCTACCACGATAAGCTTCTGGCACACTCTACCAGGTGTCCAAACTCAATACGAGATACCGTTTATACCATTAAGCGACATCTCATCCTCTATAAGAACCGAACCTCATAACTGGCAAACTCACACACAGTCATGGACTCTCCACTGAGAACAACAACGACCTCTGACTCAGAGGAGCTGAGCTATACCGGTGGTGTTAATCCCTTTACGGAGTCCGATGAAGAACCTCTGAAGAAACGCTTCAAGACGAACATCATCGGTCTCAAAGAACATATAGTGGTCTCTCGAAGACGGCGAAAGAAACCTGTCGGCAAGGAAGAGCCATCCGGTCGCAAGGATGCTGATGATAGGAAGGGCAAGGCAACTGCTGAAAGCAATACTCTGCAGCAGACACTGACGCTGCTGGATCCCTCACTGAGGAAGGTCGGCTCGGCGATGATGCAGATAGAACTGGCGTGCGCGGAACTCTTTCCCCACGTGAAAAACATCCAAAAGCTTGTAAAGGACTTAGAGAAGCATGTAACCCAATAGAGTACTTCTTCTCCGTTGTAAAACTGTTATGAATAAATAAAACAAGTTTTCTTTTAAAATCAAAACTCTTATGTTACGAAATTTTATGTTTAACAGAAAAACAAAACATCTCAAAGCAGAACAAAAATTAATAATAAGGATGTAAATCAAACATAAAGAAATTAAAAACAAAATTCGTTTAACCAAACTAAAACATAAAGAAGTTAAAACAAAACATGTTTTCATGATCGGCGCTCTAGATCGGTAGTAAACATCCTCGATCCCGAGAAACGTAACATGCACAGCTAACGGTGACAGCGGTTTCCCTCGTGGAAAAGACATCCGTTATCTCGCAAGGTGACGATGACGTCACGAGCACGTCCTGTGTCCCTCGAAAGAAACGTTATCCACTTGTTCACAAATTCCGCATGAGCCAAAAACGTCTATCAAGTCTTGTATCCCTCCATGATGTCCGAACAGGTGTAAGCTTGTCGCACATGCACTCTACTCGAGGTATGGTCCCATCAATCTAGCCTCAACGGTCACGGATGCATGTGATAAAAGATGCAGGAAAATATAGAAAAACCATAAAGAGAAACGCCAAGGTAGCCAGGGCGATTAGAAAATCGTGAGATGGAAAAGAGCTGAAAAACACTTGCGTTTGTAGCCCGAAAAACGTATAAAGTGATGAAGTAATAAAAGAGGCAACGACAAAATTTTCAAAAAGCAAAATCTTGAAGATCGAAAACGGTTTGGAGTTTTGTGAAAAGAATCTACTTTTCCTATCCCCAAAAAATCTTTTTTTTTGTATTTTTTTCTTTACCTTCTTTTCTCTTTTTTTTTTTTTTGCTTCCTTCTCTTTCTTCTTTTTTTTTCTATTTTCTTACTTTTTCTTCCTTTTTTTTCCATTTCCATCTCTTTTTTTTTTACTGATTTTGTTTTTTTTCTTTCCTTTTCTTTTTTTTTTACTTTTTTTTCTTCTTCTTTTCTTTTCTTTTTTCCTTCTTCTTTTTTTTTTTGGGAACAGTGGGGTCTATACTTTGAAAAACTGGTAAACATTTTTCTATAAAAGGCAAAACAACGGAAAGCAAAAACCACAAAGCATCTTAAAGCAAGCAAAACGCGAAGGCAAACAAAACCACATCGTTCTGAAAACAAAACACCAACGCGTCCAAAACACGATGCCTGCTCCATCATCCGTCTTTTTCGTCGAAGGTGCCAACCTAGGCAGAAGAAACTGGCTGGCCTACAGCATGATCAACGAGCGTCCAGAGGAACTACCGAATGAGCTCGGCAGGATGCCCCGTCTGGTCTTCGTCGACGAACTCTACTCCTCCAGATTCTTCGTCACTCCCATGGAAGAGACGTTCTTCCAAGAGGACCAAGGTACCCTAAGGACCTCCTTCTACGGCTCGGCCAATTCCGTCATATTTTTCATCTCTGAAAGACTTCAGGAATTCAACCTTGAGCCCACTTGCCATTTCCTGGACCAAGGTACCTACTACCAGCTCTCGATGACTTCCCAAAGCATGCCCAGAGTCACTCGGTTACCCCCAAATTGGCCAAAGCCTGACTGCTGGTGTGGAATTGTAGAGGAATCGCTAGGCGTTTCCAGGAGTTCTCGCGTACCCTAAGGGACCTGAAGAACCAGTACAAGCCCAACAAGGTCCTTCTCACGGAGACCCAGTGGCAACCTGAAGATGATCACGGTGTCATCCCACTCCGGTTCCCTCCAACAAACCGGTTCGAGCTTCCTGGCCAGAACAACGCGGGTGGCATGTGGTTCTCTTGGAACGACAGCATCAGGGTTAACATCAACAACGGCCCCAATAGCTTCAGGGTCAATGTCGTACCGAGAAGATGAATGTATTTTTTTTTATGAAATATCAATGTAATATTAATGTTTGTAATAATAATATTAGTAATTTTAATAATATTTATGTTTCTGCATATATATGGCATCATTTACCTCTTATGTGAATGTTCTGCGACAGCTGGCGTCCCTTGACTGGATCCATAATGCACTAACTAAAATGATGTAAAATAATAAACAAATGGAGCGAACTATGCCAATAAGAACAACAAACACACAAGGACGACCCAACAAGACCTAACGCCCAAAAATTATTTTCAAAATTATTTACTTAAAATAATTATACCTTTCCAAAAATATAATTTCTATAACATAATTTTCCTAAAAATATAACGTATGCTTACACTTCCAAAATATTTTACAGTATATGTAATCTTTTCTAAAATAGTTACTATATAGTAATTTTGCAAAGGACATAATTTATATTACAATTACCATAGTTTCTTGAAAAAAATAATATAACATGATAATTACTTTATTTATTTTTACAATACTATGCATTTATATTACCCAGAAAATATATATATTCCATATACCCTTTTTTTCTAGATTATAAATATATATATAAATATGTTTTTCTTATTATTTTTATTATATATATTTTTTTTAACCGGACTGGGTCAAATTGTACCAGCCCAGTCCAAACCCATCAAACCAAACATGTCAGCCCAATGCAAGGCCCAGGCCATAGCAAGGTAGCCCGGCCCATGACCAAACCCAGGCAAGGCAGCCCAGGTTGCAAGCAACCGGGTCAACCCAAGTGAAATCAGGCCAAACCCGTCACAAATGGGTCGACTCGCGTGTGAAAACGGGTCGTTCACAACCCGTTGCTCACCTCGAGCGGGTTGCAGTGACAAGGAAAGGACGGGCTGCTGGTTGGCTGCGAACGGCGGTGCGAGGTAGTTGAATGGCAGTACTGCACGGCAAGGAGGCGACGGTACGAGGCTGCAGGTGCGGTGGTTCGTGGCCGTCTGCAGGTTCATCTCGGTGTCGTTGTCAGGTGAGAGCTCGGCGAGGAGGAAACGCACCGGTGACTTGCAGCAATGGCGAGCGAGGACAGCACGGCGAGGCGAGGAAGCAACGGCGGCTTCATGGAGGAAGGCCCATTCCAACAACATCTGCAGCGAGGCGACACGATCGGGGCGACGTCGTCGGCTTACATCGGGTCGCGGGTCGTTGTCAGCTGCGACAAGGCAGACCCGATCTCGCAGCAGCTTGGCTCGTCGGTGGCGATCTGCTTGCCTCGTCTTGACGGCGGCACCGCAGCGCGAGGAAGGTGGCGGTCGAGCTCTCCGGTGGTGGTGCTATGGCGACGACGAGGAGAAATGGAAAAAAAAGATGGTGGCGGCTTGAGGTGGCGGTGTAGGTGGGTCACGGTAGAGGCGAGGTCGGGTGGTGTTTGTGTTTATTGCTGTGTTTTTTTTCTTTTCCTGGTTGCTTAGGTAGTATGCAGTAGGTAGGAACGGGAACTGGCAGAGTTGTTTGCAGAGGAAAAGAAGAGAAATGGTGATGGGCAGTGTATTGCAGAGGAAGGGAAATGACACTGGTTCAGTTTTGCAGGTAGATGCAAGGAGAAGAGAAGGCAGAGTCACGAGCAGCACAGGTAAGGTTTCACAAGCTTCACAGGAAGAAGGCGGCTGTGTGACTCAATCATGCAGTCGTGTCCCGTCCGGACCAGAAAATAACTGTAATACCCCCTTTGTTTTTTTTCAGTGTGATTTTCTGAGGATTTCGGGACCCGAAAAATACCAACTTAAGTCCAAAAAAATCCACAGAAAATTCCGAGCATGTGAAAAATCTCGGTTACGAAAAACGACGCCCAATTTACCTTGAATTAATTACCCAAGATTAATTCATTCGGTAAATCACTGTAAAAAAACTTTTACAGCCCCGGTAAAAATCCAAATTTTTACTCGGGCTGTTACATCAAACTTCCTGTACTTACACACCCCAACAAAATGGCCTAGCCGAGAGGAGAAACCGTTAGTTACTTGAGGTGGTTCGTGCCCAGCTTTTTGGTATGAATATGCCCCGGTTTTACTGGGGAGAAGCACTTCTTTCCGCTGCGTACCTTATTAATAGGACCCCTTCTAGTGTCATAGACTTCCAAACCCCACTCCAGAAACTACAATCTCTAGTCACTATTCCTCATCTTCTTAATATTGAGCCTCGTATCTTTGGATGTACTGCTTTTGTTCATATCCCTAAACCACTCCGAACCAAACTTGATCCTTGTGCCACAAAATGTGTCTTTATAGAATATTCCAAAACCCAAAAGGGGTATCGGTGCTATGATCCCACTACTAGGAAGCTATATGTTACCCTTGATGTCACCTTCCATGAAACTGAACCTTTTTTATCAACAAAGAACTAGAGAAAATTCTCTTCAGGGGGAGAGTTTTGGAGAAGAGAATGAGTCATGTCTGTTAGATTCACCATCGGTGCCAAATTTTCCAATATCGGAGGAAGATCTATGGGTTACGATACCACCAGTTTCGGCACCATCTGAACCGCCGAATGCTCCAGTAGTACCACCAGTTTTGGCATCATCCGAGCCGAATGGTCCAGAACCAGCTCTTGAGGGAGAAAGTCCCGAAAGTACAGAGTTTACCCGTCCATGCCATTGGCCATTGATCCATCCGGGGATGTCTCACAGGAGGTAATTTCTGATTCTATACCTAGATATCCATCCAAAAGTAATAAGGGTATTCCAAAAAGACTATGAACCAGATCCCCAAGCAAAAACCAAGTACCCCAGTAGCAATCATGTATCCCATCATAGGTTAGCAAACCCTTATGCACTTGCTGTTGATCAATTATCTGCTGTATCTATTCCTAGTAGTGTGCAGGGAGCTTTGGCAGATCCAAGGTGGAAGAAGGCGATGGAAGAGGAGTTAGATGCCCTAAAAAAGAACGGTACATGGGATCTAGTTCAACTACCTGAAGGAGTCAGGATTGTTGGGTGCAAATGGGTGTACACTATCAAATTAAAAGCTGATGGAAGTATTGAGTGATTCAAAGCTCGACTAGTTACAAAGGGGTACACACAAAAATTTGGAGTGGACTACCAAGAGACATTTGCCCCGGTTGCAAAACTTAATACTATTCGGATCCTTCTATCATTGGCAGCAAACCGAGATTGGCCTTTACAGCAGTTTGACGTCAAGAATGCCTTTCTTAATGGGGATCTAGAAGAAGAAGTATACATGGAGGTGCCTCCAGGAATCCGACCGGGTTCAAGGAATCAGGTTTGCAAGTTGAAGAAGTTCCTATATGGACTGAAACAATCACCAAGAGCATGGTTTGGAAGATTGTCCACCACTATGAGAGAGTTTGGATACCGTCAGAGTAACTTGGACCACACTCTATTCATAAAACGAAAGGAGGGCAGATTGACAACATTGATAGTGTATGTCGATGATATGGTCCTGACAGGAGATGACCCAGATGAGATGAAGGCTTTGTCGGAATACTTGTCTACCAAGTTTGAGATGAAGGATTTGGGACAACTGAAGTATTTTTTGGGGATTGAAGAGGCCAGGTCTGAATGTGGCATTTTTCTTTCCCAACGGAAGTACGTGTTAGATCTTCTCAACGAAACAGGTATGCTCTCCTGTAAGTCTGCTGAAACGCCGATTGAGGTGAATCATAGACTAGACATATTTCCGGATCAAGTTCCAACAGACAAGACTCAATATCAACGCCTGGTGAAACGCCCCGACCCGTATTTACCATACACAGTAAACACGTGCCGGAACTGTGACATTCCGGGCCCCGTCACGGATAAGCTAGCAGTCAGACCTGGTTATCAACACATTTCGGGTGCCAGACCAATCCAGAGAACCCAGGAATCGACATCCCAAAAATAATCACGGGATAGACATCCCAAGCATAGACATGCTTATCACAAGAACCCAGGTCAAGGCCACCACGAAACAGTCTTAAACCATCGAGTCGTACCACTACTTATCACGCGACAATTATATTACCGTCATTCAAAATCAAATCACAGGGATCAACATCCCTAACCAAAATACCGGGATAGACATCCCATCCAAAATCACAGATCGACATCCTTGTCACAATTTATTATTAATCCATTTAATTTAGTGCCAAAACGACTCAAGGATAAAAGTTCAAAAGCCAATCACAATTCTGGGATAAACATCGCGACAACAATCAAGACAATGGGATAAACATCCCGAACCAAACCACAGCAAATGCATCATGCAACAATGCAATAATCAACAAAACATAATAACCGAGTAATACAGGCACATATTGAAGGAAATCCATCATCACCTTGGCCGATTACTCAACTCCGGAAACAATGACCGGTCCGACGCAGGCTCCTCGGGAAACTGCCCGATATCCAAACCTATATCACAAGACAATATATACACATAAATGCACATAATCGGTATACTATGATGCCTATACTGCGAAATAATCCCCATCCCGGTTCTTATCCGTTATTATTAACTTTTACCGAAAATATTATACCGTACGTATATCCGAATATAATTTCGGTACCATACTTTAATTAAAACTCTTAAAAATATTTTCATAAATTAATTATACTTCCCAAAATATAATTCCCAAGTATTAATATCTTTAGAAAACTCCATTTCCAGAAGTATAACCTTATAAACTTATTTTCTGAAAATAATTACGAATTTATAAATACACATTTATATTTCCAAATTATTCTCGTATGCATAAATATTATTTATTTTCCATATCTCATATTTTCCCAAAATATTTCCAATTAAATCATGTATATAATTTTTTTTTCAAAAAATTATTTAGTGTCAGGAAATAATTATTAAAACCAGATTATATTTTATTTCTTTTTTAAATATATATATTTCTGGACTGGGCCAAGTCCAAGCCCAGCCCAAGGCAGAGCCCAGGAGCCCAAGCCCAGGCCTAGCCAAGGCTGTTGGGAGCAGGCCCGCGTGAACAGACCCACGCTCCAGCCCCAGCCCAGATGCATCAGCCCATATCAGGCCTCCAACGCCCAGCCCATCGGGTCGGGTCAGACCCGCAGAAAATGGTTACGCCCGTTCGAAACCGGGTCGCTGCTTACCTTGGCTTGCAGACGACGGCGGCGCGACGAGGCACGCGGCAGGACAACCGGCGAGGCGAGGCGACGCAAACGAGGCGTCGAGCTGGCGGCGGCATGGCGTGGTCGTGGCGGCGAGGGGAGGCGCAACCCGACAGGCCAAGAGGAAATAGCCGTCGGGTTCCTGGCCGTAGGTGGCGCGTCGAGGGGCAGAATTAGGAGGTGAGGGTGGCGTCCAGTCGGCGTCGCTGCGAGGAAGTCAACGGCGGGGGTGGTGACGCGTGCTGGTGGCTCGGTGGCGGCAGAGGTGACGGTGGCCGGCTGATGCTCCTCCTCCTCCTCCTTTTCTTTTCTTTTATTTCCGTTTCTTTTTTCTTCTTCTCTTTTTTTCTTATTTTTTTCTTCTCTTCTATTTTTCTTTTTCACTCATTTTCTTTCTCTTTTTTTTTTCTGTTTCTGTTTCTTTTTTCTCCATTTTTTTCTCTCCCTCTCTCTTTTTTCTTTCTTTCTTTTTTTTCCTCTTTTTTCTTTTTCTCTCTTTTTTTCTCTTCTCTTCTTCTTCCTCTGCTGCTTCCATTCTTCTTCACCGGCTTTAAACTGTTTTGTGTTTTTTTTTTTAACTATTTGACATGTGAGCTCAATAATGTAAATCGTCTGCATTACGGAGCGAGTCCGGTCCGGACCAGAAAATAACTGATACCCCCTTAGTTATTTTCCGGTGTGATTTTTCGAGAAATTCCGAAACCCGAAAAATACCAACTTAGGCCCGAAAAATCCACGGAAAAATCACGAGCGCGGGAAAACTCTCGGTTTCGAAAAACGACGCTCGATCTACCTTGAATTAATTACCCATTAATTAAACAGTAAATCACGGTAAAAAGACTTTTACAGCCCCGGTAAAAATCAAAAATTTTGCCCGGGCTGTTACACCTGGTCGGACGACTAATTTATTTGGCACATACAAGGCTAGATATTGCTTACGCTGTGAGTGTTGTCAGCCAATTCATGAACTCACCCAGTGTAGAACATTTGGATGCTGTATACCGAATTCTTCGGTATCTTAAGAAGTCTCCTGGAAAAGGTGTGCTGTTCCAAAAAATGGCAGTCGGGAAGTCGAAGGATACACAGACTCAGACTGGGCCGGTGATCAGACTACTAGACGTTCTACGTCCGGCTATTATACTTTCGTGGAGGGGAACCTTGTCACATGGAAGAGCAAGAAACAGAAAGTTGTTGCCAGATCTAGTGCTGAGGCGGAATATCGAGGAATGGCCCATGGTGTGTGTGAACTATTGTGGATTAAAGGTATCTTGGAGGAGTTGGGTGTGAATCAGTCCACGTCTATGAAGTTACATTGTGACAATAAAGCAGCTATCGAGATTGCCCATAATCCGGTTCAACATGATCGTACCAAACGTGTAGAGGTTGATCGTCATTTCATTAGGGAGAAGCTTGATCAGAAGATTATAAGCTTCTCTTTCATCAAATCGGAAGATCAGTTAGCTGATATTCTCACAAAGGCAGTCACAGGCAAAACATTCCACAAATTAGTTGACAAGTTGGGCATGATTGATATCTATGCTCCAACTTGAGGGGGAGTGTCAGAATGAGTAATTAGTATGATTACTAGTAATTAGTGTGAATGGGAATGATTAGTGTGATTAGTAGTAATTAGTGTGATTGGGAATGATTAGGGTGATTAGGAGAGATTAGTGTGATTGGGAGAGATTAGTGCGATTTAGCATCATCAATGCTAAATCGGAATCAATTGTAATTAGTGTAGATTATTTCCTTCCATTTATAGTTATAGGAATTGTGTATAAAAGGATTGCCTTGTGAGCTAATAATATCATCTGAAAATTCCAAACTTCTTTATCCTTCTTGTTTTAACAGCTTGAGAAAAATTCTTATGTTAAATATTCATCATGCTTTTGTTCTATTAGATCTTCAATTATGTATGATCTTTTTGATTTCTTTATATAAATGAAGAATGCTCCTTTATCCAAAAAAAAAATCTATTTAATAGAGAAAGAAGAATGCTCCTTTAACAATAAAATTTTTAACTAATCCACCAATCAAATAATTTTTTACTTTATTTTTAGACTCAGCAGTCACCGGAGAAAAAAAATTATAGTGAGGACACCCCAAATTTAATTAATAATAAAACTAAATTTAAATTTAACTATATTAAAAATAATTGAACTATTAAAATATATATAATTATTTTATTTCTTAAATTATACACGATAAATTTTAAAAAAATATATTAAACTTGATGGAAAAAGGAGAATTGAAGAAATAAATAAATTGCTAAAAAGGAGAAGAGAACCCCAAAGATATTTTGTTAAACCCTAATTTTACGGATAAATATGTAAGGCACTCCCTGTTGCACTACCACCCCAAAGGTGAGAGGAATACCAAATCCAATCTATGGCCAAATCCAATATTATTTCTTATGTTGCGTGTACACGTTCCGTTTGATGGCGCGTGGAACAAAAGGAGGGCGTGTCGCAGGTAGAGGACGCAAGTGTCCCGCAATTCGTGCGCTTAGTTTTTTGGTTTTTATTTTATTTCTCTTTTTTAAGGCAGTCGATGCACCGACTCCCTGCCATGTCACGTGCGCACGTGACGCCTTAATCTCCTCCCCCTTATTATTATTCCCTTCTCTCAGGCATCATCTCATCAGCCTTTGTGTTATTAGGAACTGTTCTTCTTTGTACAAATTAGTTTAATAACCCTAATCATGATTTACCTGCCCGCTCTCCCCAACTTGTCTTTTTTAAAGTCTCTTCCGCCATAAGCCAAAAAGACAATACTAACCTTGTTTTCCGGATTCTCTCGTTTTATGTTACTCCTCCATTTATCCCCATTTTATTATGAAACTGCACCTCTACAAAACAAAAAAGGGATGCTTTGAGTGTAATCATCCAAATTTATAGTTTTAAAAATCTAGAATGTAAATTTTTAAATTGCAGGAGCAGGACCATTTATAGTTTTAAAAATCTAGAATGTAACTTTTAAATTTTTTTTATTATTACTATCATTGTTTTTCATTAATCTTATCAAGCTAATTTTTAAGAGATTTTGTTTTCCTAACTATGTTCCCCATACATATATAAAAAAAAAATAATAATAACAGAGCCATCTACATTTAATTCATTGGATAAAATGTTGATAAATTGTATTAATTTTCATATTTACTGTGACAAAAACACATGATGAAGGTTAAGAAGAAAAATATCCTTGATGTCTTGAATCTGCAATTAAACTTGGAACGTGTAAATATGATGATGATTTCCTATTTTAATCATTTGATTATTAAATTTGGACAGATAATGCATACTTATGTTGGAAAAGCTAAGAAGGGGCTTTTTTCGACATTGTAGCTGCCTTAAAAGTGAAGGAAGACTGATTGACTAAGCAAGCAGCAGCGGCTAGAGTCGGAGGCCTGAAAGTTTGCCCACTGTCGGTCACTTTTACACTGCAGGCCGTACAATTTTATTATGATTGCCCTTAAGTTCGTCCTTACAAAACTGACACAACTACAATATTCTATCCAAATAAAATATTAATCCAAATCTAATCCTCAGAATACTCCCTATCACTTTTGACCAGTAAAGATTCTATTCAATGCCACAAGCTCCATGCTTAAATATACTTAAAAAATTGCTGTCAGTTCTAGGCCTAATTCGTCATTATCCTTACAGTATTTATATATGTAAGCCTATAGGAGGGGGTGGTTCGCTAAAAAAATACTCCAAAGCCTTATTTGGAAGACACGAGTTCGAATTGAGTGGTAAGGAAGATCGTAAAATTCTTTTTTTTTTTTTTGACTAAGAAGAGATTTTTTTAAAAAAAAAATAGCATCTATGAGATATTATGGGGAGCCACTTAGCACACCCTGACGGAACTTGTGAGAAATAGGGAGAAAAAACCCACGAGAATGAAAAAATAGACTTAGTTAACTAGTAAGCACAATATCTAACCTCATGAACCGCATACAAAAGTTTTACTTCCCAAGACAAATTACGCGGTTCATGCACCGATCGAAATAATAAAAGTAAAGCTACGACGAACTGAAGGCCCCATTGTTAGAAATAGCGAATAACCCCTAAAGAATCTACGTCGCCTCCCTCGACGAAAATCCAGATTTTAAACTAATTGGAGCCTACATACAAAACCCAGAACAAAGCATATTCTAACACAAAACTAGGGCTAATATGGAAGGAGAACCTATGCAACCATTTTCCTAAATCACCATGCAAAAGATCCCATGCAGCCGCCTTACCACCATCACCAGGAAACAGCACAATTTAACCCCGCCAGAAGGCAGTAACACTCATCCACCATCACCAAAGCACAACATATTATATACATGCGTATGTAAGATGTAATTACAGTTTGTCAATTGAAAGAAACGGTAATAAAAAAGAAAAGGTACAGGTAACAGGTGAATGAAATCAAAGAGCCTAACTGTAATCACTCAAAAAATTAAAAAAATAACGTGCATGTCATGTCAGTCAATGTGTGCAGGACAACGGAGAAGGATTGGTGGATTAATTTGGAAAGTGTATTGTATTTCTCACTCGTATATCATTATCGTAACCTAGCCTCTAAAACGACTCTTCCCCAAGAAAAAGATCGAGTCCCTCGTTTCCCATATGAAAGAGACAAGCGCACTTACAAATTTGAGTATGTATAGATGCATTACTTTTTTTTGGTAGGTAATTAAGGATGATATTTATTAATCGAGTATGAGTTTGGAAAGAAGATAATCAATCGAGAAAGTTGTTGTACATCAGTACAAGAACTACCAAGAAGTCCGGGGTATGAACTGCAATTTCAAATAAACCAGCGTTTGTGTGTACTCGAATTCTAGTTGAAACTTGAGATATTTACCTATCGGGTTCGATTTCTAAGGGATTTACACCCTTCTGAAGGGGCTCACTGGTTGACATGTCGCCTTGACTCAGTGACATGTGGCACATTGTTATTAATGGGTCGATCTGAATATTAACAGTTTGTTTAGAAATATCGAGGGAAAGGGAAGGGAGGGGAATGGATGGGAAGGAAAGGGATGAGAATGGTGGGGAGGGGAAAATTTAAATTTTAACTTGTTTGGATATATTCATTAAAGAGAAGGGAGGGGAATGGTAGGTAATATTTCCAAATTACAAAGATATCCTTATTTATAATTTTTTTTAAAATATAAAAGGCTAATCATGGAATTTCAAGTCATCATCTAGTTTTAAAATTCCCCTCCCCTCCATTCCCCCACCAAATGGGCGAGGAGACATTTTAAGGGGAATGAAGGTTAAAAATTTCCCCTTCCCCTCCATTAACTTTCTTTCCCAAATAAAGTTAAATTAAAAATTTCTCTCCATTCTCCACCCTTCCCCTCCCTTCCCCTTCGTTCCCATCTATCCAAACAAACTGTAAAGTTCATGATTGATGAGTAGCTAGTACAGGGCTCGAAGTTTACAAAGTACCAAAATTCAGACCGCCAACAGTATAGAGATCAAAAATTTGCATTTGACTCTTAAATTATCTGGCTATGATATCTAGTAGGGTGAGTAGGATTTTGACAAAGTAGATTGCGTCTTGATAGTTAGAAGATATAGAATATGGATATAGTTCATAGTTCCGCCGATTACATTTACAGCTAATTGGGTAGGGCACCCACCTAAGACATGCAGGAATCCATCCAATTACCATCATTATCCTGCCATCATTTCATACAGTTATTATACAGTTTCGGTGGTGGCAATTTATGGATAGTGCAAAATGTCCAGAACCGTGCAAATTGTAAGAGGTCAAAACTGTGCAATTTCTTTGTCTCATGTTGAAATTCGAACCTACAACACCATTGTCAATCGACTTTTTCACAGACAACATGCATTAACACAAAATCATTCTTTCTTTGACAATCATCTTGAGACTTGAGTAATATGAAGATATTAGCAGAGGGAAAGTGGTCATGACATGTGATAAGCCCGTTACATTGGCGAACAAGTTCTGGGTTTTTCTAAAGTTGAGAATATTTTTAAAATTGGTCCGAGGTCTCAGTTTTGTGTTTATATATAACAATCATATATCTCAAAATTTTTGTCCTAATCATAAATCTAAACTCTTTTAAGTGTTATCTCGATTATGTGTCTCGGATAATTATATTATTGACGTAGCACCAAGGAGCATCCAACCAGTGCTACATAATCGGGGCAGCATCTAACGCTCCAAATACATAGTCAGAACAAAATGTTTTTGAAATAGACATCTCCATTCCCCCACATGGTAGTAGTTGTTGCCTTGTTGGCCAATTGGACTTTTAAGTTGTAAATGCCATGGTTGTATTTTTTGGTCTGAGGTGAAGGAACTTACGACTCTTCTTTATATATATATATTTGGTATCGAAAACTTTGTCCATCCTACTTAAATGGTGCATTTGGCTACCACGGACGAGTTTCCCAACAAGAATTTTCGTATCACTTACTAGCTAATTTTTATCGTCAATGAAAACCCTGGCATGATGAGATACAAGTTATAGAAATTAAGTCGGGGTTAATTAATTTTTCACCTAGTACGAATGCATTATTAACAATAAAAAGAGAGTCGTAATTGAGTGAGATGCCCTTGCCTAGAACCTTGTGTCCTTCTATTTCTAGTCCTTGACCCGTCATCCATCTAAAAACAGAGTTAAAAGTCTGACCATGACCACGAGCAAAGTACACACAAAAGAAAAGAAAAGAAAAGAAAAGAAAAACCACAGGAGTCAAAGAGGCACCAAAACTGAAATTCTTCGCAAACCAAAAGGCTAAGATAGCCATTTCGCCGTGTAAGAACAGATCAAAGCCTCCCCTTGTTTCTTTACTAGCTCACCAGTCTGCTGTTGTCTCTCACTCACCCCGGTGTGTGCTTGGCAAGAGGGGAAAGAGCAGAAAGAGACAGAGAGAGAAGATAACACTTGTCCCCACAACTCTTTTTCAAGGTTTATGCTCTCCAGACTCCAAACACATCAAAGGAACATCCCCTTAGCCTCTGATACTCTTTTGAAACATCACACCCCCACCACCCCCCCCCCCNTACTTGTGGGGAGCAACAAAGGGAATAGTAGAGGGATGGAAAAAGTGTGTCCCATATTACCTTTGTGATGATGATCAGTCTTTTCTTTTGGAGATAAAAAATGGGCATATAAATAACCCCAAGTGAGTGAAGTGAACAAACAAGCTCTCCACCCCCTCACAGCAAGGAAGTGGTGTGGCAGTGTTTCAAAGGCCTTTAGAAAGAGGAAAAAAACAAGAAAAGAAACAGCAACTCAAAAAAAGGTCTCAACTCTCAAAGTACAACACTTCTTCCTTCAGAGGCTAACAAGAGGGAGTGAGGTTGTGTCTTGAAGTGTGAGGTCTGAAGTTGGAGACTGAACCATTAAAAAAAAAAAAGAGGAAAAAACAAAAGAGAAAAAGAGTTCATAATAAAACAAACAAACAAGTAATATATAAAGAGTAAGAAGAGAGGGTAAGCAGAAGCAGGGGGTAATAGTAGGTAGATAGACATAGTAGTAGTGTTAGTAGTAAGACAGAAATAGAGAGAGAGAGATGGTGGGCTCCGGAGGAGCAGATAGTAGGAGCAAAGAAGCTGTTGGGATGATGGCCCTTCATGAGGCCCTTAGAAGCGTCTGTCTCAACACAGACTGGACTTACTCTGTCTTCTGGACCATCCGTCCTCGCCCGTACGCTTTCTCTTTCAAAGACTCTACCTTTCCCTCCCTTCCTTTCTCTCTCCTTCTGTTCTCGTCTTCCCTATGTAATTCTTTGTCCATGCTTTGATTTCAAGTGTGTCCTGACATGGGTTCTTCCCCTTTTCTTGCAGAAGAGTCAGGGGCGGCAATGGTTGCAAGGTTGGAGATGACAATGGAAGCCTGTAAGTCTGCTTGTCAATATGCATCGCTCTGTTTCTCTCTCTCTTTCTCTGTTTTTGTCTTTTCTGTATCCACTGTTTGGTCACTGAGAAAATACTAAAAACTAAAAAGAAATGCTTGCTGTAACTTTATTCTCGTAACTGACGACTGCATCCTCATCTTGTCATAGTTGAATGATAGATTTCCATCAACAGTTATTATCTTCCTCTTCTGTCTCTGGTCTTTTGTTTCCGGCCACACACAGTTGTGCACTTCTAGGCTAGAATCATTTTATTATATATATATATTTTTTGTTTTTGTGTTTTGGGAGGTGATGAGTGAACCCAATCAGAAAAGAATACAGCTGCATTTACTTACTTGGATTACCTATTAGTACTAGTATAGGGGATGATTTAACCTAAAAAAAAATAATGACAAATGACTGTCCATCTCAATGATTTTGATGCTGTTTTCTTTTAAAATCTAGTAGTACCTAAAGTTTATAAAATGATATTAATAATTAATGCTGATTCAAAAAATTCTGTGAAGGATGTTGATGTGGGAAGATGGATTTTGCCGAGGAAGAGTGGGAGATTGCCTGGAAGAGATTGATGGGGAAGATCCTGTCAGGAAAGCATTCAGCAAAATGTCTATCCAGTTATATAATTATGGAGAAGGGTGGGTACTGGGTAGGTGTTATTAATTTTTTTGGGTTTTTCATATGTGTCTCTGGCTTGTTCTCTTCCTCCAAAATCTTGTTCGAAAATAGCTGGAAGTGTGAGGTGAACAAATTGGGAACATATTTTTGTGCAAGTGTTCTTGATTAGTTTTATGATTTTGAGCAGGTTAATGGGGAAGGTCGCATCAGATAAGTGTCATAAATGGGTCTTCAAAGAACCATCTGAATGTGAACCAAACATCTCCAACTACTGGCAGAGTTCTTTTGATGCTGTATGCGACAAAAACCTACATGTTTTACCTGATTAGTTGTAACAGTTTCCGATTTCATGTCTTAATTTGAAAAATATTCAATGCTGCATTTAATTTTGCTGCACTGTTGGTGGTATATTTTATTTTGGCAGCAACATAAGTTCATGCCTACCTTAACCTTTTTATGATAATCATTGCAGCTTCCTCCTGAATGGACTGACCAATTTGAGTCTGGCATTCAGGTGAGCAGCAAATAGTTAAATCTAAGTTATCTTTTCCTTCCTTCAAATTTTGTTCTCATAACCTACATTGAACAGACCATTGCTGTTATTCAAGCTGGCCATGGCCTTCTACAATTGGGTTCCTGCAAGATCGTGAGTGTTTTTCCCTCTATTTTGTTGTCCCTCTTTTTTTAACGAGTCATATTCCTGTTCTTCTGGCATCTGTTTGTTAGTGACTTACTGCACTTGTTTTCTTTGCTCTTTCAGATTTAATCGTAATAATTTTCCTGAAAACAATATATGCTTCGTTTGTGTTCATCTGTAACAAGATCAATCAGTGATTTTTATAGTCAGGTTTGATCTAATCAGGGCATGATATTCGTTCTCAGATACCAGAAGACCTTCATTTTGTGCTGAGAATGAGGCATACCTTTGAATCTCTTGGCTACCAATCCGGGTTCTATCTCTCTCAGCTGTTTTCCTCAAATAGAAACACTTCCTCCTCTTCATCAATCCCGTCTAAGCAATCTGTAATACCAACCCGGCCTCCTCCTCTCTTCAACTGGGGCCAAAGGCCACTGCCCTCTGCAGCTTCCATGCTTTCTTCGCCAAATTTTCAGAACCAAGCAGCTAGACTTGGATATCCTGCAGCCAAAGATGAACCTCATATGTTTCTCGGCCTTCCCCATTCATCTGAACCCCGAATGGAAGAGATGATGGGAGAGCATGAAAATGACATCAAATGGCCTAATGGATTGTCCTTCTTCAATGCTCTCACTGGACGAACTGATGACGCCAAGCTTTTGTTTAACCCAGAGAGTTTAGGAAGCAAAGCAGAGCAAAACCATCACCCTCTTATCCTTGAGGGAAAAAATCCAAACCCCGATGCCTCAAATATGAGCAATGCTACTGGTGCAAACCCTAATGAATTCTTGAGCTTGGATAGTCATCCAGACAGTGCAAGGACAATGGAGAACAAGTTTAAGAGGAGCTTCACTTTACCTGCAAGAATGGCTTCATCTTCTTCCTCGACATCAGTTGATCACCATCAGCACCCACCAGTGGAGTATAGGAATTCTGAAGCGGGGATGTATTCAGATGTCATGGAGACCTTCTTGGAATGAATATCTAAAAGAGCTGTATTAAGGGAAGAGGCAGCATTAGGACTTGTATTTAGGAAAAAGCTTTTGCACTCTTTTGCTACTGAAATCCTTGTGTTTGTCTTTCTGTTTCTTTAGTGCCCCTTTCGTTTGAAATCTCGTTGGACTTCTAATCATTCATTGTAGTTCACTCTAACAGAACTTTTTCCCTTAAATTTTCTTTGAAATAGAGGAACTTAGTAGATGCATCCATTGCTCTCATGGGGGCATTCCTAAATTTGCTGGCCTGTTATTACTATTTTGCTACTCGAATGCAATGCCAGTCTTATTGAGCTGAAAGAGAGTGAGGGCTTCCTCAAAGGAAGACCGAACGTTCTAAGAAGTTGTTTGCCTGGGCCAATGCCTTAGCTGAAGCGTTCAACCCCATTGCAATCCTGGGTAGGTTTGATTACATCTGGGCATGTTGGTTGTTTTACTCATATTCATGTTTTTTCTTTTTCCTATACTAGTCAATGAAGTGAAATTGGAATGTAAGATCTCATCCGTCTTGTTTTTTTGAATAAGAATACCAATGAGATGATTAGCATATTCATAGTTTATTTACAAGATTAGAGACTTGTTTGGTCCTGTATTAGGCATTAAAGTTGAAATTTATCCGTGTTAGATTTTGGCTTTTTTTCATCCCTCTGTTTCCCTAGTTGTTCTGTTGTAGCCTCTCGTCGGAATCCGGTGGAAAACGATGACGTGCCAAGAATTTCGGCGCCACATGTCAGGTCGAACCAACAAAGTGAATCGATCCGACCCGATCGGTTCACCCACCCAAAAACCCATTTTGCAAATCAGGTAGGGGCCTGAATTTTGCGCATTTTCTTTTTTTTTCCCAAAATTAATTTCTTAAAAATTTTTAATTGAATTAAAAATTCTTTTAAAAACAAAATAATAACTTATACTAATTAAATTATAATTTAATAGCTTACACTAATTAAATTACTGAAACGCCCCAACCCGTATTTACCGTACACAGTAAACACGTGCCGGAACTGTAACGACCCAACCAAACAAAGCCCAGCATACAGTGTATACAACAGAAACTCTGGCTTAACAGCCCAAATTATAAACATCAGAAATCTGGCCCATCGGCCCAACAATAAAACATATCACCCGAACCCGGGATCATCAATAACATCACAACCGGCCCAAGGCCCAACAATAAGAATAAATAGCACAACGGAAGACTTAATAACTCACAACGACACTGTATGCGACACATGATGCAAACTATGGATCCAAGTCCTGTCCAAGGGATAACGTTGCAGCCTGTTTGGAATGCACCAAACCTGAACCACAAATAACTCAACCTACGGGATGAAAGCCCGCAGGTGAGGGGTGAGTCCGAAGTGCTCACCGACGAAGGATAGACAATTAATATACAACACTATAAATTACGCAAGGTCAAAAACAAGCACAACAGCCAAAATATGACTCGACCCAAAACTGGTCCAAGACCAAAAAGACTTAACCAAAAATCCAATTTCTAATTTTATCTTTTCGGGCCCCGTCACGGATAAGCTAGAGTCTTATCAGGTTATCAACCTGTTCCTAGTGCCAGATCAAAAAGAACCCGAGAACATCCTAATAACAAACTCAGGGATCAACATCCCAATCAAACCGGCATCAACATGCCCATCATAAGTAACCCAGATCATGGCCACCACAAAACAGTCTCTAACCATCCAATCGTACCTCTACTTACCACATGACAATTATATCATCATCATCCAAAAACCAAATCTCAGGGATCAACATCCCTAACCAAAACACCGGTATAGACATCCCAATCCAAAACCAAGGATCGACATCCTTATCACATTTTATTATTTAATCCATTATACTTTATACCAAAAAGACACGGTGGTAAATGTCCAAAAACTCAATGTACGGGGATAAACATCCCAAAACCAAATCATGGGGATAAACATCCCAAAACCAAATCATGGCACTAGGATTAACATCCCGAATCAAATCACAGCAAATGCAACACTCAACAGGACAACAATCATCAAACACAATAACCGAGTAATACAGGCACATATTGAAGGAAATCCATCCTCACCTTAGCCGATTACTCAACTCTGAAGACAATGATCGGTCCAAAGCCAGCTCCTTGGGAAACTGCCCGATATCATAACCTATACAACAAAACAACATGCTCACACAAATGCACATAATCGGTATGCTATGATGCCATAAATTGTAAATTAAACTCATCGGTAAAACATCTCGATTATATTTATATTATCATGAAATTATCCTTTATCATAATTATACCTTTTTCCGAAAATATTTTTTTGAAAATAATTATTTTTACCATATCGTATATTCTTTTCCATAAGATAAAAGTATCACCATAATAAATACTTAACAAATTATATATATCAGAAAATACTTTCATATAATAAATTATGTCATTTAACCTTAATTCTCAAAATTATGTCATATTCTTTATTTTCCTAGCAACATAAATTAAATATAAATATATATATATATATATCCAGAAAATTATTATTTATCAAATATATATATATATATATATATATATTAAGGTAAGCATATACTATATGTATTCTTTTTCCAGAAATTATAATCGTATAAACATATTTTCTGAAAATAAATATAGGTATGCATATTTATTTTCTGTAGATATAATACATCCCCAAACAATTATATTATCAACATAATAATCTATTTCCAGAAATATTACTTAGGTATACCGTATATATTTTTCAGAAAATATATCTTTTTATTTTTATTTAATTTATACAGTTTATAACCATATATATTTCTAAAAGTTATTCCAAAATCATTTATGTTAACGCATATATACATTTCACCAAAACAATTCCATTGTATATAAGTACTTTTCCAAAGGATATATTATACCTGGTCAAGTTTATTATTTGTCTATTTTTCAGAAATATTTTCCCAACATATTTATTTAATAATCCATTTCTATATATATATATATTATTATTATTATTTTTTTTTTATTTTTTTTTTACATATAACGGACTGGGCCAGACCAAGCAGCCCAAATCCAATCCCCATGAGCCCAACTAATTCAGCCCATGCCCAGGCCAAACGCAGCCCACGCAGACAGGATGGGTCCGGGCCGAACCCAACAGAAACGGGTCGACCCGCCCGTGACAAAACCAATCCGCACCTCACCTTGCTGTGGGAGCAGCGGCGTGACATGGAAGCAGCAGCGAGGCGAGGCAGCGGCGACGAGGCGCGTCGGGGAGAAGGCGGCACAGACGGAGGCGACGAAGCTGGATTGCATCAGGTCGCGGGTCGTCAGCTGCGGTGGCGATGCGACAGGAGACGTGAGATGGCGACTTGGTTGTTGCCGGTTGTGAGTCATCGGACGCGGGGAGGAAGGCGAGGGTGGCGTGAAGGAGGACGCGGCGTACGCGATCGGCCAGGCAAGACGGCGAGGCACGGCGAGGCGTTGGTGGCAAGGCGAGGCAGCCGTCGGTGTGGTGGTGCTGTTTGCGGGGAGGAGCGTGACGCGGTGGTTGTGGTGGCTGACGCGAAGAGGATGGCGTCGTGGCGGTCATGTGGAGGAAGATGGTGGCGGGTGTGAGGCTTGCAGGTGGTGGTCTCGGTGATGGCAGCGGCGGCAAAGGGTGGTGGAATGTGGGGGTGGTCGGTGGTGGTTCGGCCACAGAAAAGAAAGAAATGAAAAGGAGAAGGGATGATGGCAATACGGTGGCGTGTGGGTTGTGTGTATTTTTTTTTCTTCTTTCTTTTATTTTACTGGTTTTGGTTTACTGGGTTTTTTGTGTTTGCAGAGGATGGGTTGCAGGTGTAGGCAGATGTTGATGCAGGGACGCAAGACTTGGAGAGGAGAAAACAAAACACAGGATATCATGGGTGTCACAGGCCATTCACAGGTTCACAGTGGGAGGCGGCTGCGTGACTCAATCATGCAGTCGTGTCCCGTCCGGACCAGAAAATAACTGTAATACCCCATTTGTTATTTTCCGGTGTGTTTTTTTGAGGATTCTGGGACCCAAAAAATACCAACTTTGGTCCGTAAAATCCACGGAAAAATCACGAGCGCGGGAAAAGACTCGGCTTCGAAAAACGACGCCCGATTTACCTTGAATTAATTACCCAAGATTAATTCATTCGGTAAATCGCTGTAAAATGATTTTTACAGTCCGGTAAAAATACCAAATTTTTACCCGGGCTGTTACAGTCTACCTGCCTTAAAAAGAATTTCGTCCTCGAAATTTCGTCTTATCCGTGGGTCCTACCACGATAAGCTTCTGGCACACTCTGCCAGGTGTCCAAATTCAACGCGATATGTCGCTTATACCCTTATATGACATTTCATCCTCTATAAAAACCGAACCTCATGACTGGCAAATTCACACACAGCCATGGACTCTTCAATCCGATCTCGAACTACCTCAGACACCGAGGATAATAGCTATATCGGTGGTACTGCTTTCCCGACAAGCTCTGATGAAGAACCTCCCAAGAAGCGGTTCAAGACAGACACCATCAGTCTGAAGGAAGATGTGGTGGTCTCCCCAAGACGGCAAGAGAAGCGTGCCAACAAGAAAGCAGAAGATCGGAAGGGAAAAGCAACGGCTGAAAGCAGCACTCCACTGCTGACTCTATCGCAGCTGAACGTCTCACTGAGGAAGGTCAGCTTGGCGGTGATGCAGATAGAGCTGGCGTGCACGGAACTCTTTCCCCACGTCAAAAACATCCAAAAACTTGTAAAAGACCTTGAGAAGCAAGTAACTCCTTAGAGTACTTCTTCTCCGTTGTAAAACCGTTATGAGATAAATAAAATAAGTTTTCTTTTTAAATCAAAAACTCTTATGTTACGAAATCTCTTGTTAAGATATGAAAAATCATGTTTAACAGAAAAGAAAAATGTTTAAAGCAAAACAAAACCATCAAGAAGGAAAATAAAATCAAACATAAAGAAATTAAAAAAAAAAACTCGTTTAACAAAACCAAAACAATAAGAAGTTAAAACAAAAATATATTTCATGATCGGCGCTCTAGATCGGACGTAAACATCCTCGATCCCGAGAAACGTAACATGCACAGCTAACGGTGACGTCGGTTTCCCGCGTGAAAAAGACGTCCGTTAACTCGCAAGGCGACGATGACGTCACGAGCACGTCCTGTGTCCCTCTATAGAAACGTTATCCACTTGTTCACAAATTCCGCATGAGCCAAAGTCGTCTGTCAAGTCTCGTGTCCCTCCATGATGTCCGAACAGGTGTAAGCTTGTCGCACATGCACTCCACTCGAGGTATGGTCCCATCAGTCTAGCCACAACGGTCACGGATGCATGTGATAAAAGATGCAGGAAAATATAGTAAAAGCCATAAAAAGAAACGCCAAGATAGCCAGGGCGATAGAAAATCGTGAGATGGAAAAGAGCTTAAAAATACTTGCGTTTGTAGCCAAAAAACGTATAAATTAACGAAGCAAAATTTCAAACCATGGCAAATTTTTCAAAAGCAAAATCCAATCAACGACAAAATTTTCAAAAAGCAAAACCTCGAAGATCGAAAATGGTTTAAAGTTTTGTGAAGAAAATCTACTTTTCCTATCCCGAAAAATATTTTATTTTGTATTTTCTTTTTCTTTACCTTCTTTTCTCTTTTTTTTTTTACTGCTTCCTTTTCTTTCTTTTTTTTTCTATTTTCTTACTTTTTCTTCTTTTTTTTTTCTCTTTTTTTTACTGTTTCTAATTCTTTTTTTTTCTCTTTCCTTTTCTTTTTTTTACTTTATTTATTATTTATTTTTTTCTTCTCTTTTCCATTCCTTTTTTTTTCTCTTTTTTTTCTTCACCTTTTTTTCTTCTTTTCTCTTTTTTTTTTCGGAACAGGTGGAGTCTATACTTTGGAAAACAGGTAAATATTTTTCTATAAAAGGCAAAACAACGGAAAGTAAAAACCACAAAGCATCCAAAAGGCAACAAAATGCTCAGGCAAAGAAAACACCATACTCAAAAAAACAAAACACCAACGCGTCCAAACACGATGCCTACTCCATCATCCGTCTTCTTCGTCGAAGGTGCCTCCCTAGGCAGGAGAAACCGGCTGGCCTACAGCATGATCAACGAGCGTCCAGAGGAACTACCAAACGAGCTCGGCAGGATGCCCCGTCTGGTCTTCGTCGACGAACTCTACTCCTCCAGATTCTTCGTCACTCCTATGGAAGAGACGTTCTTCCTAGAGGACCAAGGCACCCTGAGGACCTCCTTCTACGGCTCGGCCAATTCCGTCATGTTTTTCATTTTTGAAAGACTTCAGGAATTCAACCTAGAGCCCACTTGCCATTTCCTGGACCAAGGTACCTACTACCAACTCTCGATGGCTGCCCAAAGCATGCCCAGAGTGACTCGATTACCCGCTTGGCCAAAGGCCCGACTACTGGTGTGGAACTGCAGAGGAATCGGTAGGCGTTCCCAGGAGTTCTCGCGTACCCTGAGGGACCTGAAGAACCAGTACAAGCCCAATATGGTTCTTCTCACGGAGACCCAGTGGCAGCCCGAAGACGATCACGGTGTCATCCCACTTCGGTTCCCTCCAGCAAACCGGTTCGAGCTTCCTGGCCAGAACAACGCGGGCGGAATGTGGTTCTCGTGGAACGACAGCATCAGGGACAACATTAACAATGGCCCCAATAGCTTCAGGGTCAACTTCGTACCGAGAAGATGAATGTATTTTTTTTTATGAAATATCAATGTAATATTAATGTTTGTAATAATAATATTAGTAATTTTAATAATATTTATATTTCTGCATATTTATGGCATCATTTACCTCTTATGCGTATGTTTTGTGGCAAGCTGGCGTCCCTCGACTGGATCCATCATGTACTAACTAAATGATATAAAATAATAAACAAATGGAGCGAACTATGCAAACAAGAACGACACACAAGGACTACCCAACAAGACCTAACGCCCGCTCCGCTACCAAAATGAAACGCCCCGACCCGTATTTACCGTACACAGTAAACACGTGCCGGAACTGTAATGACCCAACCAAACAAAGCCCAGCATACAGTGTTTACAACAGAAACTCTGGCTTAACAGCCCAAATTATAAACATAAAAAATCTGGCTCTTCGGCCCAACAATAAAACATATCACCCGAATCCGGGATCATCAATAACATCACAGCCGGCCCAAGGCCCAACAATAAGAATAAATAGCACAGCGGAAGACTTAATAATTCACAAAGACACTGTATGCGACACATGATGCAAACTATGGATCCAAGTCCTGTCCAAGGGATAACCCCGCAGCCTGTCTGGAATGCACCAAACCTGAACCACAAGTAACTAAACCTACGGGATGAAAGCCCGCAGGTGAGGGGTGAGTTCGAAGTGCTCACCGATGAAGGATAGACAATCAATATGCAACACTATAAATTACTCAAGGTCGAAAACAAGCACAACAGCCAAAATATGACTTGACCCAAAACTGGTCCAAGACCAAAAAACTTAACCAAAAATCCAATTTCCAATTTTATTTTTCCGGGCCCGGTCATGGATAAGCTAGGGTCGTACCAGGTTATCAACCTGTTCCTGGTGCCAGATCAAAAAGAACCCGAGATCAACATCCCAATAACAAACTCAGGGATCAACATCCCAATCAAACCGGCATCAATATGCCCATCACAACTAACCCAGATCATGGCCACCACAAAACAGTCTCTAACCATCCGGTCGTATCTCTACTTACCACATGACAATTATATCATCATGATCCAAAAACCAAATCTCAGGGATCAACATCCCTAACCAAAACACCGGGATAGACATCCCAATCCAAAACCAAGGATCGACATCCTTATCACATTTTATTATTTAATCCATTATACTTTATACCAAAAAGACACGGTGGTAAATGTCCAAAAACTCAATGTACGGGGATAAACATCCCAAAACCAAATCATGGGGATAAACATCCCAAAACCAAATCATGGCACTGGGATTAACATCCCGAATCAAATCACAATAATTGCAACACTCAACAGGGCAACAATCATCAAACACAATAACCGAGTAGTACAGACACATATTGAAGGAAATCCATCCTCACCTTAGCCGATTACTCAACTCTGAAGACAATGACCGGTCCAAAGCCGGCTCCTCGGGAAACTTCCTGATATCATAACCTATACAACAAAACAACATGCTCACATAAATGCACATAATCGGTATGCTATGATGCCATAAATTGTAAATTAAACTCATCGGTAAAACATCTCGATTATATTTGTATTATCATGAAATTATCCTTTATCATAATTATACCTTTTTCCGAAAATATTTTCTTGAAAATAATTATTTTTACCATATCGTATATTCTTTTCCATAAGACAAAAGTATCACCATGATAAATACTTAACAAATTATATATATATATCAGAAAATACTTTCATATAATAAATTATGTTATTTAACCTTAATTCTCGAAATTATGTCATATTATTTATTTTCCTAGCAACATAAATTAAATATAAATATAAATATAAATATAAATAAATATATATCCAGAAAATTATTATTTATCAAATATTTATATATTAAGGTAAGCATATACTATATGTATTCTTTTTCCAGAAATTATAATCATATAAACATATTTTCTGAAAATAAATATAGGTATGCATATTTATTTTCTATAGATATAGTACATCCCCAAACAATTATATTATCAACATAATAATCTATTTCCAGAAATATTACTTAGGTATACCGTATATTTTTTTCAGAAAATATATCTTTTTATTTTTATTCAATTTATACAGTTTATAACCATATATATTTCCAAAAGTTATTCCAAAATCATTTATGTTAACGCATATATACATTTTACCAAAACATTTCCACTGTATATAAGTAATTTTCCGAAGGATATATTATATCTGGTCAAGTTTATTATTTGTCTATTTTCCAAAAATATTTTCCCAACATATTTATTTAATAATCCATTTCAGCATATATATTATTGTTTATTTTATTATTATTATTTTTTTACATATAACGGACTGGGCCAGACCAAGCAGCCCAAATCCAATCCCCATGAGCCCAACTAATTCAGCCCATGCCCAGGCCAAACCTAGCCCATGCAGACAGGATGGGTCCGGGCCGAACCCATCAGAAACGGGTCGACCCGCCCGTGACAAAACCAATCCGCACCTCACCTTGCTGTGGGAGCGGTGGCGCGACATGGAACCAGCAGCGAGGCGAGGCAGCGGCGACGAGGCGCGTCAGGGAGAAGGGGGCACAGATGGAGGCGACGACGCTGGCTTGCATCGGGTCGCAAGTCGTCGGTTGCGGTGGCGATGCGACAGGAGACGTGAGATGGCGACTTGGTTGTTGCCGGTTGTGAGTCATCGGACGCGGAGAGGAAGGCGAGTGCGGCGTGAAGGAGGACGCGGCGTACGCGATCGGCCAGGCAAGACGGCGAGGCACGGCGAGGCGCTGGTGGCAAGGCGAGGCAGCCCTCGGTGTGGTGGTGCTGTTTGCGGGGAGGAGCGTGACGCGGTGGTTGTGGCGGCTGACGCGAAGAGGATGGCGTCGTGGCGGGCATGTGGAGGAAGATGGTGGCGGGTGTGAGGCTTGCAGGTGGTGGTCTCGACGATGGCAGCGGCGGCGAAGGGTGGTGGAATGTGGGGGTGGTCAGTGGTGGTTCGGCCATAGAAAAGAAAGAAAAGAAAAGAAATGAAAAGGAGAAGGGATGATGGCGATACGGTGGCGTGTGGGTTGTGTGTATTTTTTTCTTCTTTCTTTTATTTTACTGGTTTTGGTTTATTGGGTTTTTTGTGTTTGTAGAGGATGGGTTGCAGGTGTAGGCAGATGGTGATGCAGGGACGCAAGACTTGGAGGGGAGAAAACAAAACACAGGATATCACGGGTGTCACAGGCCAATCACAGGTTCACAGTGGGAGGTGGCTGCGTGACTCAATCATGCAGTCGTGTCCCGTCCGGACCAGAAAATAACTGTAATACTGAAACGCCCCGACCCGTATTTACCATACACAGTAAACACGTGCCGGAACTGTAACGACCCAACCAAACAAAGCCCAGCATACAGTGTATACATCAGTAATTCTGGCTCAACAGCCCAAATTATAAACATCAATAACATCACAACCGGCCCAAGGCCCAACAATAACAGTAAGTAGCATAGCGGAAGACTTAATAACTCACAAAGACACTGTATACGACACAGAATGCAACTTATGGATCCGAGTCCTGTCCATGGGATAACGCCGCAGCCTGTCTGGAATGCATCAAACCTGAACCATAAATAACTCAACCTACGGGATGAAAGCCCGCAGGTGAGGGGTGAGTCCGAAGTGCTCACAACCATGGATAGACGATCAATATGCAATACCATAAGATACTCAAGGTCAAAATCAGGCACAACAGCCAACCACACCAAACCAAAAGACTCGACCCAAAACTGGTCCAAGACCAAAAAGACTTAAACAAAAACCAATTTTCCAATTTCATCTTTCTGGGCCCTGTCACGGATAAGCTAGGGGTCAGACCTAGTTCTCAACATATTTCGGGTGCCAGACCAAACCAAGAAAGCCCAGGGATCGACATCCCAAAATAGTAACCCAGGGATAGACATCCCAAATATAATCACGGGATAGACATCCCAAGTATAGACATGCTTATCACAAGTATCCCAGGTCATGGCCACCACAAAATAGTCTTAAACCATCGAGTCGTACCACTACTTACCACGTGACAATTATATCATCATTATCCGAATCCGAATCTCAGGGATCAACATCCCTAGCCAAAATACCGGGATTGACATCCCAATCCAAAACCGAAGATCGACATCCTTATCACAATTTATTATTCAATCCTTTATACTTATACCAAAAGACACAAGATAAACATCCAAAAACTCAACGTACGGGGATAAACATCCCAAAAACCAATCAAAGCACTGGGATAAACATCCCGAAACAAAATACAACAAATGCATCAATCAACAGTGCAACAATCATCAAACACAACAACCGAGTAATACAGGCACATATTGAAGGAAATTCATCCTCACCTTAGCCGATTACTTAACTCTGAAGACAATGACCGGTCCCAAGCCGGCTCCTCGGGAAACTGCCCGATATCATAACCTATACAACAAAACAACATGCTCACATAAATGCACATAATCGGTATACTATGATCCCAATACTGCGAAATAAACCCATCCCAGTTCATATCCTTTATTATCTTCTTTTACCATAATTAAACCTTTTTCTGAAAATATTTCCTATGCACATAAGGTTACAAAAATATATTTCCAAATCTATTAAATCAAAATATTTCATAAAATAATATAGTTTTTCCAAAATTATAAGCAACATAATTTTTCTGGAATTTATATCATATATATTTATTTTCCCAAAATTAATTCCATAAAATATATTACTTGCCAAAATACATTTTAAGAAACAATTATATAACAACATAATTATATATTTTCAGAAATGTCAACTATGTAAAATATATATATTTTCAGAAAAATATCCCTTTCATTTTTATTTAATTTTAACAGATTATAAATATATATATATTTATTATTTATTTTTTTAAAAGAAAAATCAGACTGGGCCATGAACAGTGCCAGCCCAACCTACTCCATAGGCCAGCCCAAGCCCCAAGCAGGAGCCCAAGGACAGGCCCGCGAAGCAGGCCCAGCGCACAGCTTAAAACCCAGCCCAGGCGGTCGTGACCCAGATAAGCACGCGGGTCAACAAACCCGGATCTGATCACCTCGCGGGTTGCAGCGGCGCGGCGGCGACGACAGGCGCGAGGAAGGAAGTGCGAGCACGCCAACAGCAGCAGCGGGCGAGGGCGACTCCGTGGGCGGTGGAAACTCGGCGCGACGATGGCAGGAGGCTGAGCAGAGACGCGGGGAGCTGGATCCGCGGGTCTGCTCGCGGGTCAACGGCGCGTCGCGGCGGTTCCGGCGATGGAAGAGCTCGGGGGCGGCGGGGTTGAGGTCGCGACGGCACGACGACTCTCCTGGCGGCGGCGGTGGAGCACGAAACGGCGGGGAACTCCTCCCCACCCATGTACAGTGCCGAAGAAGAGAATGGTGACACACTGTTCACCCGTTTTCTTTTTTTTTTTCCTTTTCTGATTTCTTTTTTTTTTATTCTTTTTTTTCTTTCCTTTTTTCTTTTCTTTTCCGATTTTTCCTTTTTTTTCTTATATTTTTTTCTTTTCTTTTTTTCCTCCCTCTTTGTTTTTTTTTTTCTGTTTTTTTCTTTTTTTTCTTTTCTCTTTTTTCCTCTCTTTTTTTTTTTCCTCTTTTTTTCTTTCCCTCTTTTCTTTTCTCTCTTTTCTTTTTCTTTCCTTCTTCTTTTCTCTTTTTTTTTTCTTTTCCTTCTCCTCTTCTTCTCTTCTCCTGCTCTGCTTTATAAAGATAAAAATACTGTACAACCTGTGATCGTTCAATAATGCAGCTAGTCTGCATTATGGAGCGAGTTCGGTCCGGACCAGAAAATAACTGATACCCTCTTGGTTATTTTCCAGTGTGATTTTTCTGAGGATTCTGGGACCCGAAAAATACCAACTTTGGTCCGTAAAATCCACGGAAAAATCTCGAGCGCAGGAAAAGACTCGGTTTCAAAAAACGGCGCTCGATTTACCTTGAATTAATTACCCAAGATTAATTATTTCGGTAAATCACTGTATAAAGATTTTTACAGTCCGGTAAAAATACCAAATTTTTACCCGGGCTGTTACAAATATCCCCTTTGTTATTTTCCGGTGTGTTTTTCAGAGAATTCCGGGACCAGAAAAATACCAACTTTGGTCCGTAAAATCCACGGAAAAATCACGAGCGCGGGAAAAGACTCGGCTTCGAAAAACGACGCCCGATTTACGTTGAATCAATTACCCAAGATTAATTCATTCGGTAAATCGCTGTAAAAAGACTTTTATAGTCCGGTAAAAATACCAAATTTTTACCCGGGCTGTTACAATTACAATTATAATTTAATTAGTATAAGTTATTATTTTGTTTTTTAAAGATTTTTTAATTCAATGAAAGGTTTTATTGAAATTTTATTGTTATAAGTTA
Organism: Turnera subulata; assembly: GCA_028386065.3. Lineage (NCBI taxonomy): Eukaryota > Viridiplantae > Streptophyta > Magnoliopsida > Malpighiales > Passifloraceae > Turnera > Turnera subulata. The sequence continues at coordinate 161,903 of JAKUCV010002878.1, read as the reverse complement.
TTATTTAATTATTATAAGTTGTTATTTTATTTTTAAACGAATTCTCAATTCAAGGTTTTAAAGAAATTAATTTATTATAATTTATAATTTAATTATTATTTTGTTTTTTAAAACGAAATAATTTAGTAAAAGGTTTTATTGAAATTAAATTATTATAAGTTATTATTTAATTAGTATAAGTCATTATTTTGTTTTTGAACAAATTTTTTGTAACAGTCCGGGTAAAATTTGGATTTTTACCGGGACTGTGGAAGTCGTTTTACTATGATTTACTATTGAATTAATCTTGGGTAATTAATTCAAGGTAAATCAGGAGTCGTTTTTCGAAACCGAGAGTTTCCCGCGCTCGGGAGTATCTTCCTAACTAACCGAGCCTCGGTTTTCAGTTCCGAGACTTGGACGACGTTCAGGGGAATTAATTGGATTTTCCGAGCCCAAGTTGTATTTTTGGACTCGGGACGGAATTTGTCGGAAAGACGGGAGTATCCCTGCGTTTACGAGATCCCGACGCGAGAATCCGGACCGGCCGAATGAGGCTTGCCCCGAGCCACTCTTCTTTCTCCTCTTTCTTTCCTCTTCCTCTTTCCCGGTTACATTTCTTCTCCTCTTTCCCGGGTTTTCCTTCAGCTGTGCGGGCCCCACCTCTCTTATTTCTTTTTCTTCCTTTCCTTCCTTTTCTTTTCTTCTTCTCCTCATTTCTTTTCTTTTCTTTCTTTTCTTCTTCACTTTCCCTTCAGCCGCCGGACTCCTATTCTTTTCTTTTCTTTCTCGTGACCTCTGGCCCCTCCTCCTCTCTTTCTTTCTTTTCTATCTTTTCTTTTATCTTCCTTGTCTCCTCCCCAATTTCTCTGCACTCTCTCTCTTTCTTCTTCCTCTCCCCTCACCGGAAACCCCCTCTCTGCCTCTATCTCTCCCTTCTTTCCCTTCTCCTCTCCTTTCTTCCTCTTCACCTCACCCCGAACCACCAGCACCGTGACCTTCTCCTCGTTTCTCCTCATCCTCGCCCCTGTTACCAAATCGCCGCCACCATACCCTCTTCCCCCTGCTTCCTCTCCTCCTCCACTCCCTTCCATGTCGCGCCAACCGCCGTGCAGCCCGATCTCTTCTCCTCCACCACTGGTCACGCTATGCTTCCCTTATAGCGCCGCCGCCGCCGTTCCTTCCTCGACGCCGTCGCTGCCGTCTCCACAGGACCGAGCCGTAGCAAGCTCGACCCGTCCTCCTCCTCTGTTCTCCTCCACTCTGCAACCGGCGCTGACGCCGTGGCCTTCCCTGCCCCCGATCTGCTGCTCCTCGTCGCTGACGCGTGGGTAAGAACCACGACGACTCTTGCCTTCCCTTCCTGCCATTTTCTTTTCTTTTCTTCCGTTAAACCCGATTCATGACGGATTGAACTAATCGGGGTCCTTATTGTTGTTTGTTTGGTTGTTCTGTGTTGTTGAATCGTGTGTGGATTGGGATGTTGATTGGTCAATTTGGTGGTTCTTTCTGTGACGGTGGTTGGATGGCCTTGATGCTGTTACTGTGGGCATGGGTGTTAGTCTTGGTGGGTGGAACGACGGTGGTTCTGCTGTGAATTGGACTTTTGATGGATGAGGAACAGTATACGGTATGCGTGGAGTGTGTTGAGTACCGCGATGAACAGTAACCGAGGATGTTGGGTGTTGCTGCCGTGAACAGTGTTCGCCGGAATCCGGCAGTCTCGGGTTTATTCCGGCGAAGCCTCGAGATTTTCCGGCGAGCCCGAAAACCGATTTTTGGGTAATTCCTTGGACCGTATGCATTGTTGAGCTCGGGTTTGGGCGGATTACAAGTTAGGCTCGGAAACGGGCCGATTGTGCAAAGCCCATGTTCTCGGGACGAATACATTCTAACGGACTAAGAACGTTAATGAACCCGGACTCTTAATTGTTTTAATTAAGATAAAGATTTAATTTAATTAATCAAATATTAACCCTTAATTCCATTTATGTTTTGTAATTCGATTTATAATTTTATTCTTTGTTGGACTATTAGAAAGACCTATAGTAATCCGGTTTATTTAATTCATACTTGGGCTGTTAATAATTAAAGGCCCAAAAATACTTATTAACTTGATTTAGTTGTCAAATGTAAACTAAAAACATATATATGATTATCTATGAATTATAAACACATATGTGTAAATGACTATATATATATATCCTACTAAATTTATGTTTAGCTAAACAATGAAGTTACAATTTGTATTATCACATAAATAAATATATATGTGGTTAAATGGGAATTATCTACTATATATGCATAAGTATGGTCACACTAGATATATGTTTAATCTAGTATCGATTTATGTATAAATATACGTATGCATACATGTATTTTAATATGTTTATGTTTTCCCTTATCGACAAAGGGCTAAAAGGCAGGGATATCGGCTTGGAGCTCAGTTTCGGTTTTCAACTTAAAGATCGAGTATGACTGGTATATCGATTAAAGAGGCTAATTTCATATTAAAGAAAAACATGGAAATAAAAAGAATTAGACTTGGTATAAGACAAGCCGTGTAACAATTTCTAAAACCAGTATCATACATAATCATTTTATTGTGCATTATAAGTGATTACTGTGTTCCTATATGTACATATAGGGTATCGGGATTTGACCGAATAGCAGTTTCAGAGACATACCAGGTGAGGATGGATAAACCTTGATATGTGCCCGTAAGTGTATGCTTTGCTGTTGATTGAACCGTTGAAATGATCCTTGTTAGTTATTTGATTGCCATGAATGTTGCTGCTGTTGCTGGGCTGTGTGGATTGATCATGTGGATACTGTGAATAATTGTTGTACTTTTAATTGTGTGTAATTAGTGATATGAAATTGCGGATTGGTTGAGCTTGAGAAATAATCTGTGATGATTATGACTGCTGCGATGTTGTTGTTGTTGATGTTAGACTGTGTTATTGGATTTGTGATATTGTGTAGAGAATAATGATGAACTGGTCAATGTGGATAGTTGGGAAAAGAATAATGAGTATTGGAAATGGAACTGAAACTGAAAGTGAGATGATGATATAATTGTCACTTGGAAAGTAGTGGTACGACTAGATGGTTAGAGACTAGTTCTGTGGTGTCATGGCCAAAGGGTTTGTTGGTTGGGGTGTTGACCCCGGATTTGTGATATTGGGATGTTGATTCCGGATTTGTAATATTGGGATGTTGATCCCGGATTTGAGATATTGGGATGTTGATCCCGGATTTGAGATATGGGGATGTTGATCCCGGATTGTGGTGGGGCCTGACATCCAGAATTAGTTAATAACCAGGTACGACCCTAGCTTGTCCAGTGACGGGGCCCGGAAGATAAAATTGGTAATAAAAACTAATAAGTATTCTTTTGGATTTGGCTTTGATATGATTCAGTGAGATTCCTCTGATGTGATGTTTGAGTTGGATTCCTCTGTCGTGTAGTATGTGTTAGTTGCTATGGCAGTTTCCTTGTGGTGAGATTGTTTGTGTTTATTGATGTTATTGTTGTGTTTATTTCGAAAGTATTATGGTTGAATATATCTCTGTTTATCTTTCGTCGGTGAGCGTTTCGGACTCACCCCTCGCCTGCGGGGTTTCATCCCGTAGGATGAGTTGCTTGTAGTGCAGGAACGTACCGGGCAAGCTGAAACGTACCCTCGGACAGGACTCGGATCTATTAGTTGCATTGGGCTTTGCATATGTTGTCATGTGAGTTAAGAGTCTTCCGCTGTGCATATTGTTAAATCTTCTGCTGTGTATATGTTGTACTTGGGCCATTGGGCCAGTTGGTTATTGTTGATGTCCCCGGGCTTCGGGTGACAAGTTCTATGTCGGGCCAAAGGGCCGGTTTACAGTTTTTGATATTGGGCCGTTGGCCAATTTATTGTTTTATATGCAGTCCGTCGGGCTTTGTTGGGTTGGGTTGTCACAGTTCCGGCACGTGTTTACTGTGTACAGTAAATACGGGTCGGGGCGTCTCATTTTGGTAGCGGAGCGGGCGTTAGGTCTTGCTGGGCAGTCTTTGTGTGTTTGTTGTCTTGTTTGCATAGTTCGCTCCATTTATTTATTATTTTACATCATTTAGTTAGTGCATTATGGATCCAGTCGAGGGACGCCAACTGTCGCGGAACATACACATAAGAGGTAATGATGCCATAATATGCGAAAATACAAATATTATTAATATTGCTAATATTTTGATACAAAGGGAAATATTAATATATTGATTGCAAACAGAAATATTACATTGATGTTTTATAGAAAGGGAAATATTTCAACGATTTTTGATATTTTATAAAAATAAGAAAATACATTTAACGGTTTGGAACGACGTTGACACGGAAGCTGTTTGGATCGCTGTTGACGTTGACCGTGACTCTGTCGCTCCAAGAGAACCACATGCCACCCCTGTCGCGCTGGCCAGGAATCTCGAACCGGTTAGCTTGAGGGAACCGGAGTGGGATGAGACCGTGATCGTCTCATGGTTGCCACTGCGTCTCCGTCAGAAGAACCATGTTCGGCTTGTACTGGTTCTTCAAGTCCCTCAAAGTACGTGAGAACTCTTGTGCACGTCTTGCCACTCCTCTGGAGTTCCACACCAGTAGTCGTACCTTTGGCCAGGTTGGAGGTAGCCGAGTCATTCTGGGTATGCTCTGGGCTGTCATTGAGAGCTGGTAGTAAGCGCCTTGCTCCACAGTTTGGCAAGTGGACTCCAGGTTGAACTCTTGAAGCCTATCCGAGATGAAGAACATCACGGAGTTTGCTGAGCTGTAGTATGAAGTCCTCAGTGTCCCATGGTCCTCTAGGAAGAACACCTCTTCCATGGGAGTGACGAAGAATCTTGAGGAGTAGAGCTCGTCGACAAAGACCAGGCGTGGCACTCTGTCGAGCTCGTTCGGCAGCTCTTCAGCACGTTCGTTGACCATGCTGTAAGCCAGTCGGTTCCTTCTGCCAAGATTGGCACCTTCGACAAAGAACACCGATGAGGGAGCAGGCATCTTGATTTGGACGTGTGGGGTTTTGTTTTGAACGTGGTGTTTTCTTTTGCTTTAGCGTTTTGTTGCCTTGATTGCTTTTGGTGATTTACACCTCACCGCTCCTTCTTTTATACACTTATGGGGAGCGTGATTACCGTTTTTTTTTATTTTCAAGATCTTGCCTTTTGAATTTTACCGTTGCTTTATTTAATGCTTTGTTACTTTACGCGTTTTTCGGGCCCATGCCGGAGTTTTTCAGTCTATTTCCATCACATGATTTTCTTTCGCTCTGGCTACCTTGTCTTTCTTTCATGGTCTTGCTATATTTTTCTTGCATCTTTTATCACTAGCATCCGTGACCGTTGAGGCTAGACGGATGGGGCCGTATCTCGAGTAGAGCGCATGTGCGACAAGCTCACAGCTGTTCGGACATCGTGGAGAGATACGAGTCTTGACAGACGTTTTGGCTTATGCGGAAAATGTGAACAAGTGGGTAACGTGTCTTTCGAGGGACACAGGACGTTCCCGTGAACATCGCCTTGCCAGTTAACGGATGTCTTCTTCACGAGGTTAATCGACGTCACCGTTAACTGTACGTGTCACGTTTCTCAGGATTGAGAATGGATACGGTCGAACTAGAGCGCCGAGCATGAAAACATATCTTGTTTTAATTTCTTTTTGTTTTGATTTTGTTAAACGAGTCATGTTTTGTTTTTAATTTCTTTATGTTTGTTAGATTTCGTTTTATCGGTCCTGTTTTTAACATCATTGTGTTCGATCTTATTTTCATTCATGACGGTTTTGTTATGTTTTAAATATTTTGTTTTTCAGTTAAATATGATTTTTCACATCTTAACAAGAGAATTCATAATATAAGAATTTTGATTTAAAAGGAAACTCATTTTATTTATTCATAATATAGATTTACAACAGGAGAAGAAGTGCTCTACGGAGCTACTTGCTTCTCAAGATCTTTTACAAGATTCTGGACGTTCCTCAGGTGTGGGAACAGCTCCGCGCACGCCAGTTCAATTTGTGCCACCGCCGAGCTGATCTTCCTCATTGAGACGTTCTGCTGCGTCAACTTCTGCTGCGGTGTGCTGCTTTCAGCTACCGCCTTGCCCTTCTTGTCCTCAGCTTTCTTGCCGGCACGCTTCTTCCGTCGCTTTGGGGAGACCACCATGTGCTCCTCCAGACCGATGATGTTGGTCTTGAACCGTTTCTTTGGAGGCTCTTCATCGGAGCTTGTCGGGAAAGCCGTGCCGCCGATGTAGCTGTTGTTCTCGGAGTCTGAGGTCGTTCGAGAACGAAGTGGAGAGTCCATGGCTGAGAGTGAATGTCTCAGCTATGAGGTTTGGTATTTATAAGCGGATGAGATGTCGCTTAAGGGTATAAGCGGTATCTCATGTTGAAATTGGACACCTGGCAGAGTGTGCCAGAAGCTTATCGTGGTAGGACCCATGGATAAGACGGAATTTCGGGGACGAAATTATTTTTAAAGGGGATAGAATGTAACAGCCCGGGTAAAATTTGGATTTTTACCGGGACTGTGGAAGTCGTTTTACCGTGATTTACTGTTGAATTAATCTTGGGTAATTAATTCAAGGTAAATCAGGAGTCGTTTTTCGAAACCGAGAGTTTCCCGCGCTCGGGAGTATCTTCCTAACTAACCGAGCCTCGGTTTTCAGTTCCGAGACTTGGACGACGTTCAGGGGAATTAATCGGATTTTCCGAGCCCAAGTTGTATTTTTGGACTCGGGACGGAATTTGTCGGAAAGACGGGAGTATCCCTGCGTTTACGAGATCCCGACGCGAGAATCCGGACCGGCCGAATGAGGCTTGCCCCGAGCCACTCTTCTTTCTCCTCTTTCTTTCCTCTTCCTCTTTCCCGATTACATTTCTTCTCCTCTTTCCCGGGTTTTCCTTCAGCCGTGTGGGCCCCACCTCTCTTATTTCTTTTCCTTCCTTTCCTTCCTTTTCTCCTTTCTTTTCTTTTCTTCTTCTCCTCTTTTCTTTTCTTTTCTTTCTTTTCTTCTTCACTTTCCCTTCAGCCGCCGGACTCCTGTTCTTTTCTTTTCTTTCTCGTGAACTCTGGCCCCTCCTCCTCTCTTTCTTTCTTTTCTATCTTTTCTTTTATCTTCCTTGTCTCCTCCCCAATTTCTCTGCACTCTCTCTCTTTCTTCTTCCTCTCCCCTCACCGAAAACCCCCTCTCTGCCTCTATCTCTCCCTTCTTTCCCTTCTCCTCTCCTTTCTTCCTCTTCACCTCACCCCGAACCACCAGCCCCGTGACCTTCTCCTCCTTTCTCCTCATCCTCGCCCCTGTTACCAAATCGCCGCCACCATACCCTCTTCCCCCTGCTTCCTCTCCTCCTCCACTCCATTCCATGTCGCGCCAACCGCCGTGCAGCCCGATCTCTTCTCCTCCACCACTGGTCACGCTATGCTTCCCTTATAGCGCCGCCGCCGTTCCTTCCTCGACGCTGTCGCTGCCGTCTCCACAGGACCGAGCCGTAGCAAGCTCGACCCGTCCTCCTCCTCTGTTCTCCTCCACTCTGCAACCGGCGCTGACGCCGTGGCCTTTCCTGCCCCCGATCTGCTGCTCCTCGTCGCTGACGCGTGGGTAAGAACCACGACGACTCTTGCCTTCCCTTCCTGCCATTTTCTTTTCTTTTCTTCCGTTAAACCCGATTCATGACGGATTGAACTAATCGGGGTACTTATTGTTGTTTGTTTGGTTGTTCTGTGTTGTTGAATCGTGTGTGGATTGGGATGTTGATTGGTCAATTTGGTGGTTCTTTCTGTGACGGTGGTTGGATGGCCTTGATGCTGTTACTGTGGGCATGGGTGTTAGTCTTGGTGGGTGGAACGACGGTGGTTCTGCTGTGAATTGGACTTTTGATGGATGAGGAACAGTATACGGTATGCGTGGAGTGTGTTGAGTACCGCGATGAACAGTAACCGAGGATGTTGGGTGTTGCTGCCGTGAACAGTGTTCGCCGGAATCCGGCAGTCTCGGGTTTATTCCGGCGAAGCCTCGAGATTTTCCGGCGAGCCCGGAAACCGATCTTTGGGTAATTCCTTGGACCGTATGCATTGTTGAGCTCGGATTTGGGCGGATTACAAGTTAGGCTCGGAAACGGGCCGATTGTGCAAAGCCCATGTTCTCGGGACGAATACATTCTAACGGACTAAGAACGTTAATGAACCCGGACTCTTAATTGTTTTAATTAAGATAAAGATTTAATTTAATTAATCAAATATTAACCCTTAATTCCATTTATGTTTTGTAATTCGATTTATAATTTTATTCTTTGTTGGACTATTAGAAAGACCTATAGTAATCCGGTTTATTTAATTCATACTTGGACTGTTAATAATTGAAGGCCCAAAAATACTTATTAACTTGATTTAGTTGTCAAATGTAAACTAAAAACATATATATGATTATCTATGAATTATAAACACATATGTATAAATGACTATATATATATATCCTACTAAATTTATGTTTAGCTAAACAATGAAGTTACAATTTGTATTATCACATAAATAAATATATATGTGGTTAAATGGGAATTATCTACTATATATGCATAAGTATGGTCACACTAGATATATGTTTAATCTAGTATCGATTTATGTATAAATATACGTATACATACATGTATTTTAATATGTTTATGTTTTCCCTTATCGACAAAGGGCTAAAAGGCCGGGATATCGGCTTGGAGCTCAGTTTCGGTTTTCAACTTAAAGATCGAGTATGACTGGTATATCGATTAAAGAGGCTAATTTCATATTAAAGAAAAACATGGAAATAAAAAGAATTAGACTTGGTATAAGACAAGCCGTGTAACAATTTCTAAAACCGGTATCATACATAATCATTTTGTTGTGCATTATAAGTGATTACTGTGTTCCTATGTGTACATATAGGGTATCGGGATTTGACCGGATAGCAGTTTCAGAGACATACCAGGTGAGGATGGATAAACCTTGATATGTGCCCGTAATACTGTGTATGCTTTGCTGTTGATTGAACCGTTGAAATGATCCTTGTTAGTTATTTGATTGCCATGAATGTTGCTGCTGTTGTTGGGCTGTGTGGATTGATCATGTGGATACTGTGAATAATTGTTGTACTGTTAATTGTGTGTAATTAGTGATATGAAATTGCGGATTGGTTGAGCTTGAGAAATAATCTGTGATGATTATGACTGCTGTGATGTTGTTGTTGTTGATGTTAGACTGTGTTATTGGATTTGTGATATTGTGTAGAGAATAATGATGAACTAGTCAATGTGGATAGTTGGGAAAAGAATAATGAGTATTGGAAATGGAACTGAAACTGAAAGTGAGATGATGATATAATTGTCACTTGGAAAGTAGTGGTACGACTAGATGGTTAGAGACTAGTTCTGTGGTGTCATGGCCAGAGGGTTTGTTGGTTGGGGTGTTGACCCCGGATTTGTGATATTGGGATGTTGATCCCGGATTTGTGATATTGGGATGTTGATCCCGGATTTGAGATATTGGGATGTTGATCCCGGATTTGAGATATGGGGATGTTGATCCCGGATTGTGGTGAGGCCTGACATCCAGAATTAGTTAATAACCAGGTACGACCCTAGCTTGTCCAGTGACGGGGCCCGGAATATAAAATTGGTAATAAAAACTAATAAGTATTCTTTTGGATTTGGCTTTGATATGATTCAGTGAGATTCCTCTGATGTGATGTTTGAGTTGGATTTCTCTGTCGTGTAGTATGTGTTAGTTGCTATGGCAGTTTCCTTGTGGTGAGATTGTTTGTGTTTATTGATGTGATTGTTGTATTTATTTCGAAAGTATTATGGTTGAATATATCTCTGTTTATCTTTCGTCGGTGAGCGTTTCGGACTCACCCCTCGCCTGCGGGGTTTCATCCCGTAGGATGAGTTGCTTGTAGTGCAGGAACGTACCGGGCAAGCTGAAACGTACCCTCGGACAGGACTCGGATCCATTAGTTGCATTGGGCTTTGCATATGTTGTCATGTGAGTTAAGAGTCTTCCGCTGTGCATATTGTTAAATCTTCTGCTGTGTATATGTTGTACTTGGGCCATTGGGCCAGTTGGTTATTGTTGATGTCCCCGGGCTTCGGGTGACAAGTTCTATGTCGGGCCGAAGGGCCGGTTTACAGTTTTTGATATTGGGCCGTTGGCCAATTTATTGTTTTATATGCAGTCCGTCGGGCTTTGTTGGGTTGGGTTGTCACAGTTCCGGCACACAGTAAATACGGGTCGGGGCGTCTCATTTTTAATTCAATGAAAGGTTTTAAAAAAATTTATTTTAGGAAAAAAGAAAAGAAAAAAATGGACAAACCGGATTTGCAGAATGGGTCTTTTGGGTAGGCGAACCGGTCGGGTAGAGCCAGTTCAATTTGTTGGTTCGACCAAACAAGTGGCTTCACATATGCTGACGTGGCGCCAAAAACTTTGACACCTCCTCATTTTCCACTAGATTCCAGCGAGAAGGATCAAAACAGGCCAAGTAAAGAGAACAAAAGGATGAAAAGAAGCCAAAATCCAACACAGAAATGAATTTCAAGTTCAACGCTCAACACTGGCATGAAACAAATCTTTAATCCTTTATTTACACTACCGATGCAATGCCTAAACTACAAATCTTAGCCCGTATCTCATGACTTGAATAAAAAAAGTTGTATTTCCTGAAGTGAAGTAAATAAACTAAGGTTTATTTACTGCTGTTGCCTGTTGGAAGATTTTGCTATTGGATATCATTGTGTGAACGTCAGATTATTATCATCTCCCTCCACCATTATTAATTATATCAGGAATCGGCACAAATAAAATACCTAATTCAAAGATTTGCCATATCAATATTTAGCATAGTATCAATGTTGCTATGGTACACAAGTCAAGGAAGAATATTGAAGAAAGTTGATAGTAGTAGAGAAGTAAAAACTCTAAAACATACACGTTTTTAATTTAAAAATAATAAAAAAAGCTTTTTTTATTTTGTGCCGTAGCGCACATGATAAGCAACTAAAAAAAATAAAATCTTATAATTAATGAGCATTATTTTCCTGTAGACTAAAATAATCCTTCCATAAAGTTGATTTGTATAATGTAATTAATGTAAGCCATAACAAAGAAATGTTATTTCAGTCAAAGAAATGTTATTTTAGTCACTAGAAAAATGATGCTCATTAATTATAAAATTTTATTTCATTTCTTAATGGCTTATCATGTGTTCCTAAGACACAAAATAGGAAAACCCAAAAAAAATACTAGTTATTCTTTTAAATTTCCCTGAAAGTTCATAAAAGATGCCTAAATGACAGACCTGAGCAAACAGCCAGCCAAGGTATCAATGGCCACCTGGGATAAACACCAACAATATATGTCTAGTAAAAAGTTAGTCGTGTCATATCAGATTATTTGTTCACTCACCTTCATAAGCACCGTTACCTCATCCTCCTTGTAGTTGTAGCCATCATTACGACTTCTTAAACTCATGCTAATGATTCCCAAGTCTGGGATAACCAGGCCATCACAGCCTTAATTATTGCGCACCACATTCTCATCAATCACATGTTGCTAATTCATCGCGAGACATGTTTATGATCACAGGGCCTTTCCAATATGGATCCATGATAAAATCTCTCTAGTCTTAAGCATATATATGTCCAACATGTATATGTTTGCCTTTGATTTTTGCTTCAAATCACTTGTTTAGCAGCTGCTCTACACAATTGAAGAAATTTAAAGCAAGAAAAAAAGAAAAAGAGGAGACATTCCTTGAATAAGGGTTTTAGTGATCTCATTCACCCACTTCCACAGCGAAGGGAATGATTTCATATTTCTAATTCAATTTTATATATTTCGCTTCTAGACAATAATGAATCCTAAACACCACTTAGACCTAGAAGAACTATTTCCAATCGCAGATGCATCACTGATCTCATAAAACAGTGAGGGTTGGAAAGGAATGATGAATTCATTTATATCATAAAAAACTCAAAGAAACGAAAAAGTAAATAAGAATGAACATATAAACACAATTCATCTGCGGATGAAATGTTTAGGCATGTCTCATGAAGGACACTAGCTTGGAACATGTGAGCTAGAAAGGGAAACCAAAAAATTTTACTTGGTTTTATACATGCAACACTATTTCACAATTCAATTTCAGGAAAAACCTAATAAGTAATTAATAGCACTTATTTGCAAAGACATTCTTCCGCAAAAAACCTGTAGTCTTTCCTGGATTGATGATGAGTCTTGTAGGAACTTTGATATCTTAATTTTGGCAGAAACTAATATTAGCCATCAATTATAGCCGAACATGCTTAAGCATTCACGACATGCTCTTGCAAAGCAGTAATCAAAATCGCTGAAAATTTGATGCTTCTTCTACATATATATACACCATGATTTGGATCCAATCTTTCATAACTCAAATGGTAGTGCATGCATCAAGAATTTTTTTGGACTCCTGATTTTTAAGAGATCAGTAATGTCTCTCCCCCATCTTTGGTTAATACTTAATACTTAATACAATAAAAAATAAAAATAAAATAACCCAAAATGCCAACTAAAACCCAATGATTCCCTGCTCCTTGTCAGCATAAAAAAGCAAAAAAAAAAGGCAAAAAAAAAAAAAGAGAAGAAAGGGTTGAAATTCTGCACACATGCAATTCACTGTTGGTTCAAGAAACTTTCAAAGTAGAACTCATAGCGGCCGGCCGGGATTGGTACAAGCTTCGAGTGGTGCCATGATCGATGGGCATAATTATCTTAAGAACATTGATCGAATTCTTTGGTCATTAATATATACCTTCAAGCCAAAAAAAAGTGTCATGGATAATTATCTATATTTATTTCCTTCTAGCATCTCTGCCTTTATGGTTGGTTCCATGGCATGACAGTGCCTGCATGCCACAAAAATTGAGAAGAAAATTTTCCTCCATATCCCAAACCTCTTCTTCTTCTTCTTCTGTTTTCTCTCGCAATGTTTCTTGCTCCTAACAGGCCCTTCTTTCACCGATGCTCCATGGCCACTACTACTCTTTCTCCTAGAATCCTCACGTACCAAGGCAGGAACTGGCACGATATGCTGCCACCTTTGGGAAGACCCATAAAGCTGTGCCATTACTGCTCTGCTAGCCACGGGTGTTCTGCGTGCAACTTTGGTGCCGCGATAGTACAGCAATCTCCTCTCTGAATTATCGCTCGAGCTTGTTCTCGCACTGCTCACGCTGCTTCTGCTGCTGTTAGTGCTGTTGCTTCTGGAGGACATGAGAGAGTCCTTGCTGCTAATGCTGCTGGTCCGGCTGGTTGCCCGAGAAATGGTTTGATGATCAGTAAGTAGTAGCATGGTTGTTGTTGATTGTTGATGAAGTACTGGAAAAGAATGAGGCAGGAGGCGACCATTGGAGAAAAGATGATCGGCCGGGGAGTTCTTGTATGGATCGGTTGTGGGAGAATCCGGGGTAAGGCATCCGAATTCGAAATCGGAATCTTGGTGCTCTGGGCTTGGGGTGCTAGGGAAGGAGAAAATTTCTGTGGAGCTGGTTTTCTTGTGGTGGGTTTCCATTGGAGCTGTGTTGGTGAGGGACTTACAATTATTGGTAGGCTAGGGACAGCAGGGTTGGTGCTCGTCTATGTATATATATATATATATGTATGATCAAGGCTACGATAGGGATTGTACATGACTAATGCAAAAAAGATAGGTCTGCAATTTAACTTTGTTGGATCACTACTTTGTTGTCTGGTGGAGGAAATCATGATGTCAACACTTGCCAACTCAACCTTAATTTAGCTCATATGGTGGTGCTACTTTATTAATTTGGTTAATGGTAGTGTGTTCCATTGATAAAGATAGAAGACTCCTCAAGTTGCACATAAAGAGTTGGGATTTCAATTCCATTGCAATAATCGTAATAAGATTGAAATATGCCGTCTCCGTTAGTTATATGTTGTTTCTTTTAATACCACAAGAAAAAGGATTGAAAAAATATGGTACCATGGAATTTTCTAATCCTCCTATATTCCTATAATCCAAATGACAAAGCAATTCCAAACTACTTAAATTGCAAATTTTTAAGGCTTACCTATAATAATTGGTGCAGAATATGTGGTGGCTATACTAATAATTAGGTGGTCAAATTTTATGATGACGATGATGGAAAAACGTTGTTTGTGTTGATAAGTTGATTAGCGTTGATCTTGTCTCTTAATTAATTAGGCTGAAAGATACGAAACCTCGAGTAAACCAATCGCAGATACCCCTGTTTAGCCAAATGGACTTTTCTTTTTGCTTCAATCTTTCTCCCAATAGTATTGTCTACTTGCTTCTTTTCCCACTCTCTTCAAGGACGCAACTTCCCAAATATGCTCTTCTTCTTTGAATTGCTCAAATATACTCTCTTCCATTAAAAAGGAAAAAAGCAAAACAAGAACTCTCATTTGGGGATTTGGATCCTCTCCAGTACAATATTCAACAGGAGAGATCCTGTTAAATAAATACCGTTGATTTGTTTAATCAATGGCCCTAAAATATGTAAGGTAAGAAAAATTAATCCTCTCCTGTAAAGTTATGTCCTGTTGTTTGAATCGTGGTCATGATTTTCAAAATCATTTGGTGAGAATTTATTTTTACCTTATTTAATTTTTTTAATTTTTCTTACCTTACATATTTTAGGGCCATTGATTAAACAAATCAACAGTATTTATTTAACAGGATCTCTCCTGTTGAATACTGTACAGGATCCAAATGGCTCATTTGGAGATCACCAGAAAAAGAGATCAACTTCTCTCAAATTAAGAAATAGATAAGGATTTTTCCTCAAAAAAAAAGAAATAGATAAGGATTAGTAGGGACTAGAGACTGATAATTAGGATTTTATAATTGGACCATATAATGATGGGATCAACAAAGGCCATTGTTAGTGTTGTGTTGTGGAAGCTAAGGCTCCGATGGGACACTGTCAAAGATCAATATATATATATAAGTAAGAGTGGTCGTCAAGGATTTGATCAACACATTTGCTTGACAAGGGACCTACTTAAATGTAGAACATAAGGAGGAGTGGCAAATCATTAGTTGGATCACTTTTTTTTTAGTCAGTCATCTCCTCAAAATGAGGACAAAGCAACTTTAAGAAAAATAAATTGTCTCCCATTTGGGTTCTTGGGGAAACCTTTTGGGCCCATTGCAGCTCACTTTGCCTCAGGGACCACCCATCATCAGTCAGATCTAGTCCACCACTTTTACCATCCCACCAAGCAAACAATTTGTAGGTTTTTAACTTCTTTTTCTTGATACTTAATTATATGTCATGTGGTAAAGTCTATAAAATATTGTAGGATCGAGAGGAGCTGATTTTATTTTCCTTGTTGTGTGTTTTTGTTTTTTTTTTTAATCACAGAATAGTTTATTACTATTTACAATTATTTTTTTTTTCAAAAAAAACATCAGTGGTGTCATCATCGCCTCGTCGGTCCAGGCCCCGGTCAATACCGGTTACATCCTGGCGTTATACCCTCTTCATAGGAGAGACCGTCCACCAGGGCAACAACGGCCACCACCCCACTGTGTGGAAGGCCATATTCGGCCACATCACACTATATGGGGCTTGACTAGAAGGGCGGGGACTCAAACCCGAGTCCTAGAGATGGCAGGCTAAAGGATTTAACACTGAGCACAACCACTGGTGATACTATTTAGTACTACTTGTTGAATAGAGAAGAATTGCTTTATTTATTTGCTTGGGTTGAGAGAATTGCTTTAGTTGATTCAGCGAAATTGACCAAATAGCAAAACAATGGTTTTCATCAGGGCTCTGGGCTGGGCCTAAATTGAGACTGAAGCTCTATATGAGATCAAAGGCTGTAGCATTAAAATGGCCCAGTTAATGGCCCATTCATTTGCCCAAAAGTGACCCAATTACTTTTTTCGCCTAATTAGATTTTAATTCTTTTGATAAGTTAATTAGAATTTAAATTTAAACACGATGGGTGAATACGATTTCCTTTCTTTTTTGGGAGTTGATTAGACCTCGTGGCTTCATTTTTCTTAAGCCAACCGAAACATTCTTATGCAGCAAAACTAAATTTTGGCTCAAATTTTAGCACACCTGAAACCTTGTCATCTTCTTTATCTCAATTCACAAGCAGATAAAGAAAAATACCGTGGGAATATAATTCTTTACCTTTGTAATCTAATTATTATTTTCATCGAGGTAAAAGATATCATCAATTTTTTTTTTATAATAGTTACATAATTACATTTTCTTTTCCTTGATTTTTGAAAACTCTTTTAGGGTATGTTTATTCACTTAGATATGAAAATATTAGATTTTTCAGAAATGTAACATGTCTTGAAAAATTAACCAAGAAGATAATCTTTCCAATAATGATTAAAAAGTGATTGAAAAGAAAAATTTGGAGGACTGACCACCAAAGTCAAAACTTTAAAGTCGAGAAGAAAAACAGTAATATCTACTTTTAAGTTTTAAATTTTAATACTCATTAACAATGCTTTCAAACATGGTCCAGTTTTTTTTTTTAGAATCCAAAAAATTCATTGATCTCATTAATCATGCTCATTAAAAGGCCGTACAAAGTCAGGAACGTCAAAGTTCAAAAAATGAAGACCTTCACTAAGGCCAAATTGTACCAAACTATGGGCAACCTTATTGTTTGTTGTAGGAATTAATGAAATCACAACAGACTGAAAGTTTGACAAAAGAGACATAACATGAAGATAGAACATGCGGACACGAGACTGCAGAAAAGATAAGGAGTTGAGGGCCGTGAACGACTGCAAACAATCGGATTCTCAAATAAGTGAAGTGGCAACAGAATTGGGAATGTGTGTGAGAGTAAAAAGTCCAGCCTGCACTTCAGCTTCCTTTGCGGAGTAGAAATCCAAGATTGATGTGCAGCCACTGTATAATGTCCAGTTGAGGTGCGACAGATCATGCCCAATTCTATAGAGTTGGTATGACAGGAGGCATCCGTATTCAGTTTGATACGCCCGTTAGGAGGAGCTGTCCAAAGCATAAGAGGACACAGAGGACGATTGTACCTGTTGCTCATGAGACACCAAATTATGCGATTGATATACCTGGAGAAGATCTGCAGCTAAAGAGATAATAGTGCTATACGAAGAAACCTGTTGATTAAAAACTAAATCATTACGGGCCTTCCAGATAGCCCAGAGGGTGATTATCCATATTTCCATCTCCACACGGATATGTTGTTGCTACACAATCTCAACCAAAGCCAAGCATCATCATCAGGAGGTGCCGGAAAAAGAATGCCACAATGATGCCATACCTCACGAGAAAGTTGACAATCCCAAAAAAGATGCTCCACTGTCTCTATCGTAGAAGAGCAGAAAGGGCAATCAGAAGGAATTGGGACGTGTCGCTGTGCTAACAGAGGCCGGAGGGGGAGGATGTTATGAAGCAGACGCCAGAAAAAATGCTTTACCCTCGAAGGTAAAAACAAAGACCAAGTGAGCTTAAAAAAAATAGTATCAGAAGGATAGCTAAGATGGTACTCAAAGCAAAATGGTAACCACTGCGAATTGAATAGGAGCCCGAGGCTGTGTGAGGCCAATTGAAAAAAATCCGCAGAAAGGGACAAGCTCACCGGCAGCTGCAAGATGAGTTGTGCGTCCTCCGGTCCAAAACCGTTAGTTATAACCTGATGATCCCAAGCCCAGTCATGTTCTCGAAACAACAAACTAACTGAAGCAGGAGCAGTCAATGGTAGAAAACAATGCGAAACCATTGTATACTCATGTTGACACAGCCACTTATCAGTAAGAATTCTTGCAGTCCGTCCATCTCCGATAACCCATCCTCCCTCAGAATTCAGTAACTCACAACCATATAATATACTCCTCCAAACATAACTAGGTTGATATCCCAATGAGGAATGAAGAAGGTGAGTTCTAGGAAAATACCTAGCTTTAAATACTTGAGCCACCAAGAAATTAGGATTTTGTATAAATCGCCAAGCTTGCTTCGCCAACATAGCTTGATTAAAGTAACCCTTATGTCTGAATCCCAATCCTCCATATTTCTTTGCCATACACAACCTATCCCAAGATAGCCAATGGATACCTCTATCTCCATTATCCTTTCCCCACCAGAACTTTCTAGTAGCACGATAAAGCTCCTCACAAACACCATCCGGTAAAAGAAAGCAACTCATAATATATGTGGGAATAGATTGAACTACTGATTTTATAAGAACTTCCTTCCCTATCCGAGAAAGATTGCACTCCTTCCACCCACTCAACTTCTTGTAAACACGATCACAGACTGCATAAAAAATTACCTTTTTTGACCTGCCAATCATTGTGGGCAGCCCTAAATATTTCTGGAACCGATCCACCGCCTTAATTCCCATCCTTCGCTGGATATGTGTAATAACATCTGCTGGCATATTTCGGCTAATGGTGAATTCCTGGTCCAGCTTTAACAGTCGTGGTCATTGCCTTCTTTTAATTTTTTTAACACTTATAAACTACTCCAAGGTCAACCTAAGTTTAATGTCTAAAGTTTTGGGTTAAAGCAACTATGGTAGGTATGTTTTTGTTGGGGAATTTGAGAATATATAAGGATTTAAATTCAAGACCAGCTTAAACATACTCAAACCAACCTTTAGTTACCGAAGAAATTAGTTGTGGTTCAAACTTTTAATATAATAAGAGTACTGATTATATCCTAACGAGCTAAGCTAATCTTCTTGACGACTTATCCATGTTTCTTAATTAAAAGTTCCATTTTGAAACACCCTCCTAACTAAATTGGGATGGTTTAAGCCAATCTTTCTACCCCGTACCTTGATTCTTGATTAAAGGTAATTCCATTTTGAAAGACCATCCTAAATGATTTGGGATGGTTTAGGGAGTTTCCAAACTTGAAAACTTGGGTATAGACTTAGACCCAAATTGAAAGTATGAATTGAATAATGCAAAGTAGATAAAGTGTAAGAATATAAGTCTGTAATCCTCGTTGTTGAGCGCGTGACTAGCGCGTGAAATCCTCTCAACTTTCTAGTACTCTTTTTACTCTTTTCTTTTAAACTTTTCAATAAACACTTGGCGGGCCTCTTGGCCATGGCTACTGGGGATCCTTCCCCCCAATCTGAGGAAGGAGAGGGTGGTTCTCAGGAGAAGGATGGGCATAGCTATAAGAAAGCTCGACTTAGCGGTGGTTTAGCGAGTTCTGGAGCTGGGTGTGATGCGAATGGTAGCACGCAGAGGGAAAGAGGAAGACTTCTTTCAAAGCCCTTTTGCTAGGTGAAACTCTGAATGACACTCCAATGAGTGAACCCGAGGATGAAGAGCCGACGTACATGGATGTGGAGTCTGATTCTGAGGGCGAAGCCGAACCTGATTGTTCGAGAATTCGTGTTTCAGCTGCAGAGAAACGTAGACTCTATTCGCGATGGAAGCATGCTCTTATTGTGAAGGTGCTGGGGAAGAAGGTGGGTTATCGATTTCTCTATAATCGATTGATAACTATCTGGAAACCGATCAGATCCTTCACTCTTGCTGATCTGGGTAACGAGTTCTTCGTGGTGAGATTTGGCTGTCCAGAAGATTATGAGAATGTGCTTCGCGGTGGCCCCTGTACTGTCGCCGATCATTACCTCACAGTGCGGTAGTGGCACCCCAACTTTGACCCCTTTGATGCCTCTATTGAACGTGTTGCCATCTGGGTGCATATTCCCTACTTAGGTGTGGAGTTTTATGAGAATATTTTCTTGAGGAACTTGGGTAATAAATTGGGACGTACGATCAGAGTGGATCAAGCCACTCTTTCTGGGGAAAGAGCTCTATTTGCCAAACTCTGTGTGGAGGTCGATTTCACCAAGCCCCTACTGGGTAAGATTCAGATTGGGAAGCGTGTTTGGAGAGTGGAGTATGAGGGCTTGCTTCTAGTGTGTTTTGGGTGCAGATTGTATGGCCACAAGGAGGAAGTATGTCATACTTTGAAGAAGAATAAGGAGGCTAATAGGGAGGAAGCATCTAGAACCCATAATCTGGAGTCGTGCTGGTACCCAGGAGCTGCGATCCCTAGAGAAAGACCTGAGATCTTTGAATCCAGAGGATAGTGGATGCTGGTCCAAAAGAAGTTACGCACTCGTAGACCTGCTGCGGGTCAAAACCTTGTTAATAAACAGGAGGGACGTTCACGTTATGATGTGCTTGATGGTCTGGAGGAGGAAATGGAGGGAGTGGCTGCTAATGCTAATGGGGGAAATAAGGGGCCTTCTGTGTCTAATGAGGAGAATTAGGTGAAATCTAAGGGAACTCAGGGTGCTAAGAGCAAGAGTGAGAAAGGTAAAGGGAAGGAAGTGAGTATTTCAAGGGAGCTGCCTTTAGTGCAATTGGAGAAAACTAAAGGGATTAGCATTACTGACAGGGTTGTTGCTTTCAAAGCTAAATCTAAAGCTCCTCTTAAAGATATTACTAATATTGCAAAAGAGATCAAAGAAGTAGGGAGCAGTTCAGCTACTAGTATTGAATCTGTTCGAAAGAAGACTGGAGTCTAAGGCGAGACTCACTTGATTAATTTTGCCCATAACAATCTAGAGACCACTTATAACGATGTAAGAGCAGGCCATTTGAATGAGACAGCCTATGATGCATCTCTAGGTAGGCCTCCAGACCCCCTTAAACCTCTTGATACTTTAAATGAGTGTTTTATGCTTGTCCCTGCAAAGGCTTCTCGGCCAATGGAGTGTGCTAATGTCATAGAAGTGTGGATTGAGCTTTGGCTCGTACTTTCTGTAAATATTTTTATGATTAGTCGCATTTTATATTGGAATTGTCGTGGAGCTAAGAGCAAAAGGTTTCATGACATTTTGAAAGATTTGAGAGGGATCCATAGACTAGATATTGTAGTTCTTGCTGAACCTAAAATCAGTGGTGCTTTAGCTGATGATGTGGTGAAGCGAATGGGGATGTTTTGGGTAGCTCATGTAGACGCTGCTGGTTTTTCAGGAGGATTATGGGTGTTGAGTTGGGATCCGAATGTCGAATTTCAAGTCATATTCACTAGTCCTCAAATTATTCATGCCAGCTTATCTGGACCAGATGGTTTGAAGTGGTTCTTATCTGTGGTTTATGTTAATCCAGAGAAGAGTTTGAAGGAGAATTTCTAGACAGGTTTATCAAATCTGAGTTTAGACATCTCAGGTCCATGGGTAGTAATGGGCGACTTTAATGATATTCTACTGTTGGATGAGAAGAGAGGTGGTGTATTGGCTGATCTGGATCGGTGTCAGTTGTTCCGGGACAGAATGGATACTTGTGGACTTTTTTATGCTGGAGCAGTGGGTCTAAAATTCACATGGAGAGGCCCAAGCCCCCTGGTCTAGAGAGAGTCTTTGAACGATTAGATAGAGTTCTTTACAGTTCTGAATGGAGCATTTCCTTCCCTGATGTTGTCATTAGAAACCTACCAAGAATGAAATTTGACCATCACCCACTTTTACTCTCCTTAAATATGGATCTTAATCTTAGTAAAAGAACTAGACTTTTTCGTTTTGAAGCCATGTGGCTGAAAGATGAGAACTTTAATTCCTTTGTTAAGGAGAATTGGAGGGGAAAGAAAAGTCTTGTGGAGGCATTAACTATTTTACAGTAGAAACTTAAGTTGTGGAACAAGAGAGTTTTTGGTAATGTATTCTACAGGAAAAAGAGGGTCATTGCTCGTCTTGATGGGACTCTATCTGTCAGGCCAAACCCTCATTTATTTCAGTTGGAGGACACTTTGATGGCTGAATATCATTTAATCCTGGATGGAGAGCAGGTATTATGGCACCAAAAATGTAGGATTCAATGGTTAGTGGAAGGTGACAGAAATACCCGATTTTTTCATTTATCTACTATTGTTAGACGTAGAAGGAGCATAATTAACGCTCTCAAGGATGAAAATGATGAATGGATCTGGAATGAGGATGAGATGCAAAATGCAGCTGTTGATTTCTTTAGGAATTTATACAATGAGGATAAGAGCACAAGACCTGCTCTTTGCACTACCACCCATTTTCCCATTTTAGATCAATATGACATGGCTAGCTTGCAGCAGGGGGTGTCTGCTGTAGATGTCCATCAAGCTGTGAGTCAAATGGGGCCACTTAAGGCCCCAGGTCCTGATGGCTATCAAGCCATTTTCTACCAATCTCAATGGCAGTCCGTGGGGCCGAGTCTGATTAAGTTTGTCAAGGACTTTTGGGAAGGCAAGGAAAATCTGTCGAAGGTGAATTCTACTTTCCTGGTGTTAATTCCAAAAATCCAAAGACCGGAGACTCTAAAGCAATTTAGGCCTATAAGCCTTTGCAACGTGAGCTATAAGGTGGTGTCAAAGATACTGGTTAATATTATTAAGCCTCTTCTGCCTAAGTTAATTAGCCCGAATCAAGGTAGTTTTGTAGCTCATCGG
The DNA here is from genome assembly GCA_028386065.3 of Turnera subulata. Classification (NCBI taxonomy): domain Eukaryota; kingdom Viridiplantae; phylum Streptophyta; class Magnoliopsida; order Malpighiales; family Passifloraceae; genus Turnera; species Turnera subulata. The sequence goes on along the minus strand of JAKUCV010002878.1, from coordinate 139,440 downwards.
CAAATCATTGACAACATCATCATCACTAAAGAAGTGATGCATTCTATGAGATGTAAAGACAGGAAACAGAAATTTATGGCTCTAAAGGTGGATTTAGAGAAAGCATACGATAGACTCAATTGGGATTTCTTGGAGACTACTTTGGTGGAGGTTGGTTTTCCTAAGGCCCTCTGTGATATGATCATGCTTTGTGTTAGAAGTACATCTTTCAGCTTGCTTTGGAATGGAGGAATCACTGCCCCTTTCAAACCAACCAGAGGAATAAGGCAGGTGTGTCCTTTATCTTCATATCTATTCGTTATATGCATGGAGAAACTCTCTCATTTGATCTATGATGCAGTACATTCTGGACTATGGAAACCATTCACTTTTAATTCCTCTCACCTAATGTTTGCTGACGATCTCATACTATTTGCAGAAGCCTCTTCTAAGCAGGTGAGCATTATCAAGAGATGTATCGACAGATTTTGTAGAGCTTCTGGTCAAAGGGCTAGTGAAGATAAATCTAGAATTATGTTCTCTATCAATGTACCATCTAATGAGGCACATAAGTGGGCAGAAAAGAGTGGCTTTATTTTAACTAAGGATCTTGGAAGATACTTAGGAGTCCCTCTACTTCATACTAGAGTAACCAAGCAAACTTATGGTGGAGTTGTGGAAAGGGTCCAATCGAATCTCACCAAGTGGAAGATTACCAACCTGTCACTTGCGGGTAGAATCGCCCTCTGCCAATCTGTTCTTACTGCAGTTCTTGGCTATGTTATGTAGAGTACGAGAATCCCCAAAGGTGTTTGTGAGAAAATTGATCAAATTTGGAGAGGCTTTGTTTGGGGGTCTTCGGAGGAGTAGAGGAAAATCCATTTAGTAAAATGGGATAATGTCTGCCAACCTAAGGCTTGTGGCGGCTTAGGGTTGAGGAGCATGAATCATTATAATGAAGCCTATTTGCTGAAACTCATTTGGATTATGCTAACAGATCCCAATCGATTATGGGTCCAAGTTTTATTCGCCAAGTATTGGAAACAGGATGGTAGCAAGCTTGTTATGAAGAAGACTCGGGTTGTGTCTCATTTATGGCGCAATGTGCGAGAACTATGGAGTATGCTTGAAGGTGGAGTTAGGTGGACTATCAAAGATGGTAAAAGTTCTAAATTTTGGGAGGATAGTTGGATACCAGGCATGGGTCCTCTTGTAAATGAAGCAGGTGTTCTAGCACCTGAACAGGAGCTTAATAGCAAGGTTGCTGATCTAGTTGATGCTCTTGGGGGTTGGAATTTGGAGATTCTTCGTGGAACAGTTCCGGACCCTCTGCTACAACAAATTGTTGCTGTTCATCCTTCTTGCCCAGAAGCGGGTAATGATAGATTAGCTTGGTCTTCTAAGAAACATGGGCTTTTCTCCGTGGGGTCTACTTACAACCACGTAGCAGGAAAGGAATGGAATGATGAGGATGGCATTGGGAAGGCAATTTGGAAGTGGCAGGGACCCAGGGAGTAAGATCCTTTTGTGGTTAGTTGCTCATGACAGGATTCTTACTAATAGCTATAGGCTTCATTGTGGACTTACCACCTCCGACCTGTGCCCCTACTGCAATTTAGCTTTGGAGGATACCTTATATGTTCTTCGTGACTGTAAAGATGCTAGAGTTGTGTGGTATTTCTTTGCTTCAACATCAAATATCCCTCCAATTGTTATGCAGGGTTCTGTTAAGGAATGGCTCACTCGCAACATATGTATTGCAGATCGTGGAGGAGATGTTAAGGAGTGGCCCTTAATCTTTGGTGTGGTTGTTTGACAGTTATAGAAACACATGAATAACTAGGTATTTAACCCCAACTCCTCAGGCTTTAGCACTGAGGAAACTATAAGAGCTATTCAGCTCTTCCTTAAGGATATAAAGGCATGTTGTAGCCGATCTGGAAAATTGGAAGTAGAACGGGACGAAAGACTTATTTTTTGGCAAACTCCTAAGTCAAGATGGGCCAAGTTAAACACTGATGGAGCTTGCAAAGGGAATCCTGGTTCAGCAGGGGTGGGAGGAATTATTAGAGATATGGATGGTAGATTTTTGCAGGCTTTTGCGGGCGGTATTGGTTGGTGTGATGGTTTGAGAGCAGAGTTGTGGGCTGTGAAAATTGATTTAGAATTAGCTTGGGACTTGAGACTGAGGAAGGTAGAGTTGGAGGTGGATTCAAATACTTCAATTAGTTTGATTTCTAAAGATCCTGATCCTAATCACGACCTGAGCTTACTCTGTTTGAAGGTTAGGGATATCTTAGCACGAGACTGGGAGGTAGCTATATCTCATATCTTGTGCTGATTTCTATGCTAACAAGGGTATCCATTTGTCGGGTAGAATAGATTACTATACTTCACCATGTTTTGAGATCAGGTCGCTTATGCTTAATGACCTGGCTGGGGCTAATGGTCCCCGTATTGTACATATTTGAGTTTAACTGATGGCTGAATAGCCCCACTTTACCAAAAAAAAAAAGTGTAAGAATATTTTGAAAACTTTGTCCCAAAAAGAATGATGGTTTGCAAATTTTTATTTTATTCCAAAATCCTCCATGCTACATAATTCTTAAGAAATATAATTGTTCAATTTTTAAATATATCATCATTAAAGAGAAAGGTTTAATGAATAAAATTTTTTTAAAAGGATAAGTAAGTTAAACATTACTACTATGTATGTATTAAAATAGATGGGTTTGAATGATCAATCTATCAAGGTGTTGAATGAATCTCAACCAACTATATCGACATTCAAACACTAAAAGAAAGAGCAGGACCAATTCTTAGTTTGGTTGACAAGTTGGCATAGGAAAATGTATAGCAACATATGCTTGACCCAAACACATCGAGAACTGGTCATAAAAACAAAGGGGGAAAAAAAAAAATAATACTTGTGTCATAATCCTGAAGACGAATTGTCCCAACCTATATTGACGAATTACTCTTACTTGATTGCACGTACATACATACTTAAAACCAAAGATATGCACCGTTCAGAAACCAAAGATATGCAACGAATTCTTTAAAATTTACTTGATTATATCAGGGAAAAAAAAAAAAACTTGTTTCTGAAGTTCAGCTCAGTCATACTCAATTGTAGATGAGTTCAACACTATGAAGCTACGAGCTTGGGTTCAATTTCAACAAAGGATAGTGATATAGCGACATATAGCGTACAATTTTTCTATGGTCAAACAAGAATGGTTGCATCTTTTGACATTGTAGTTTGTATTGGTTAGAGGTTCCAATAACAGGGAAATGCGAATTTGTGATCGAGATTGTTATGAACTATAAAAGAGTACAGAATGAGAATTAAGGAGAGAGAGAGAGAGGACAAGAATTATTTCCTACAATTTGGATGGGAACAGTGTCTGTGTCTGTGGTGTAAGAAAACAAAAGCAACACCCAACACCGCGTCATATGATAAGACTAGTAATTTAGGACCGAACCATAGGAGTTATTAATACAAGAAACGCGGGCAATAGATATTTTTGCTGTTTGTGTTTTTTCATTTTTGTTTTGCTTTTGTTATTAGATTTTTGGTTTTGTTTGTGTGTTGTCAAGAGTCTCTTCATCCTCATCCATTCCATTCTACACCTGTCTTCCCCTTCTTGCTTTGGGTGTCTGTGAACCCTTTCTGTTCCCTTTTCACCTCTTCTTTTTTTTGTCTTTCTGTTCACCTCTTTCTTGGCCATTGTGACTGTGTCATCATTCATTATCTTGCTATATTTTACTGAATTAAAGAATATTTTTTTTGGTTTTGCCTTATTTATTGCCTGCCTCCACCCCACAGGCAGCCATGACCGGCAAAGAAATCCTACACAAGATGAAGGTAAGCATCTCCCCGCCACACAATGCCCCTTAATGGTATTCCTCTTCGATTTGGTTTTCCTACACTCTTTGGTATTTGCTTGATTTTGATTTGGGATTTTGATCCCTGGGTGTTATGAATGAATGTCGCTTGCTGTTGCTGTTTGATGTCTCATGAAAAAATGACCCCTTATTCCTTTTGTATGTCTTTAGCTAATGCGATTCATGTCTTTTTCTCGTGGAGGGTCCTCTTTTTTTATGTATTTTCATAGCATTTTCCTGTTGATTGGCCACTTGATTCAGGCAGGAGTGTATTTGAGGCCTTTTGGATATCTGTGTTTCCTCTCGTGGAGGCAAACTGGCTACCCATTGGAGCCGGGTTAATATCTAGCTGCATAACTGGCATCCCTTATGTCACATCACATAACTCTGTAGGTCTCATAGGCATAGGACATCGAGGATGGATAGCGATCTGTGGCAGTCATTGTTTGGTGCTAACATGCACTTAGTGTCCATGTGGTAGTGCTTTTATACTTCTCATGACTTTAAGCTAGCGGATCTGTCATTGATATCACGAGTTAAGTTGACAATGCCGTTGGCTTAAGTATTGGCCTTAGTATTAAAGGGATGGAGCGCAGACTGGCCTCTCTGGAGTGGTCATGAACCTTTCCTTGGTTCTTGCAGTTGATATAACATGTCTCACCAACCCACCTTGTTTGGCACTTGCAAATGAAACTTTCCAAGGGAAAGCTAAAGGATAGAAATTTTAGTCTAAAATTTCTTTAGTTCATCTTCTGTGCATGTGTCTCTGTGTGTGGTTGTTGTTCCTCATATTGTTTCTCTATTGGCTGTATTATTATCCCTAGTGTGGAAAGCCTAATAATATTGTTGCTAGAAGTGTCTTATCCTGGTTCTCATGCTTGTCATTGTGCATAGCAATTGTTCTTAGGGCCTCGTATTGTATAAATATCCGGTAGAATATGGATTCCCGGATCCATATGCAAGGCTTTGTAACTAGAGTTGCCTTGATACAATGGGTAAGAATCATCGGTCTAGAAGCCAAGCTGTTACAGTAGATGCTAAAAGTTTTGGTTTCTGATTGATGGAAATATAGCTCAACTCCAAAAGCTCAAGCTATTAGGTGCTTTGACTCTTTTACAGTTTGGCTTACTGCTGGTCTTTGTTGTGGATTACATGGGATTTATATTGAAGAGATTGGGGTAAGGAGCTTTGGACCAAGTAGCTCTTATAAGGTGTTTGCTTCAGGATCATCTTCTGTATACTTTTCACATATACCTATGAAATGACTAGTGGTGATACTAATGTTGCTAAACCTGTAAATTTCTGAGAGGTTGTGTATTATTAAAAATTTCTGGACCCGTTTATGCTAGCAGGCTTTGCTGGTTTCTTTAGTTGAGTATTTATTACAGTTAAAAATCTCCATAGATTTCCATTATGTTACCTGCTGAAGTTCATGTTTTGCAGGAGAAAGTTAAAGGTGGGCTATGTCCCACTCCAGATTCTGGAAAGGGCAAGAGTAAACTGACAAAGAACATAACACATGGTTATCACTTGGTAAAGGGAAAATCAAATCATCCCATGGAAGACTATTTTGTTGCGGAGTTTAAGCAATTTGATGACAATGAGCTTGGTTTATTTGCAATCTATGATGGTCACCTCAGCCATATCATCCCTGATTATCTGCGGTCACATTTATTTGACAATATTTTGAAGGAGGTAACTCACTGTATTTGCATCCCATTTTGTATTCCTCTCATCAAGCACTACATGAATCAATTTTGTACTGTCAAATGTACTGCTCACAGAGTTGACATGGAGCTTATTATTTTCGTTTCATTTAAATTATCCATAGCTTTCTTGGAGAGTAAGAATTTTGTAGATATATCTTTTTCTCATCTTTTTAAAGTTAATAGTTAGAATGTCTCAGTTTGACGATGGGGTTTACTACTCAACTCTTATACTTTCAGTATGTAGTTTGCTCTAGTAGTTGATTTTTGAGGAAAACATTGTCCTTTTCTTTTTCAAATCTTCCTGGGAGCAGCCGAACTTTTGGACTGAACCAGAAGTTGCAATGAGGAAGGCATATCGTATAACTGATACTAAAATTTTGGAGAAAGCAGTTGATTTGGGTAAAGGGGGTTCAACAGCTGTCACAGCGATATTAATCAATGGGCAGAAGTTGGTAGTAGCCAATGTTGGTGATTCTCGGGCCGTTATCAGCAAAAATGGTGTGGCCAAGCAACTTTCAGTTGATCATGAACCAAGTGTAGAGAGGAAGGAGATTGAGGACCGAGGTGGTTTTGTATCAAATTTTCCCGGTAAGAGTAACTCTCAAGGAATCAGCTTTCTGATCCTGAGAGTATTCGGTCCGTTCATAACCATGATTAATATCCTTTATTAAGTTTCCTAGAATCTAAAGGAGATTATTGAGGTCATGGTGGTAGTTTGAAACGGTCGTTACTTCATGGATAGAATGTTACCATCGACTTAATTTTTCTGATGATTTCTCATATAGCACCTGTGGAATTGTCCCTTATACTTCCTTACGACACTCTTAAATTGAAATTCTGTAGTGTGAGCCAATTTCAGTAGAAAGATCACAAAACTACGCAGTGTCTGATTCTCCATTCACAGCATGAGACATGTTTGGTGATGCAATGTCGTGTGATCAGTAACATTTATCTTGTCAAGCACTGCATACATATGTGTAAATGAAAGATAATTGATAAATAGTTCCATAGTGTTTTGGACTTCCATTATGTGTTTAACTCCCTTGCTGGGTCATATCTTCCAGTTGTGTGGTTGATCACTCTACCTACGACGTCTAAAGGTTTTTGTTACTTATGATGATTATCCTTGTTTTCTTGTGATCACAGGCTTAAAGATTTCAGCTTTGTGATTTCAGGGGATGTTCCACGTGTTGATGGGCAGTTGGCAGTGGCAAGGGCATTTGGTGATAAGAGCTTGAAGAGTCATCTGAGTTCAGAACCAGATGTCGCAGTAGAAATGATTGATGATGATGCAGATTGCATTATATTAGCTAGTGACGGATTGTGGAAGGTTTGTTTCTTTTAAAAATTTTGTTAACACTAGCATGGTATGGCTTCTGTACTCATTTTTGCCTGAAAAAATTTCGATTTTGTATGGCCCAAACTTTGTTCTTTCCCTTCATGGCAGGTAATGTCAAACCAAGCAGCAGTAGATGCCATCAAGGGCATGAAAGATGCGCGGTCTGCCGCGAAGTGCCTTACTGAAGAAGCGCTTAAGAGGAGGAGCTCGGATGATATTTCTTGCATAGTTGTGAAATTTCACTGATCTTAGTTTCTAGGCATTCCCCTCTTTCACTCTTGTTTCATAAAAAGCTATGGAGATGTGTAATTATTTCAGACATTTTGATAAATTTCTCGTATCCTTTCTGCTCATAGTTGCGGTAGTCTGTCTGTATTTTGATGTTGCATGTAGTGTGAAAGCGGAGCTGCGTGGTGTGAACTCTTCCTGAATTTCAGTTACAGAGTTGTCTATGTATGAAGATTGCTCCATTTCGTTTCCAATCTTCTTCGTGATGCGGTTTCAGTTGTTTTCTTTTTTACCGTCTTCCTCTTGCTTTTCTCTTCTTAAGTGAAGCTATCGTGCAGCAATCTGCAGGTGGCTGTTTCCCCTACTAGGAATCCCTAGTGATTACGTGCAACATGAAAACTTATCGCATAGTAGTAAATACCAGAGTAGGGCTGCTAGATTTGGATAGCAATAGTAATCGATCTAGTTTTTCATAAAATACAAGGATAATTATATCGTTCAGCAGGTAAGCATAATGCAGAGAAAACCGAAAAGCAGTACTCGCACACGTTAGGTTCTAACCAGCAAATTACCCTCCTTACAGTCAAATTAATGACAGTGAGTCACTACGTAGGCATATGTATGCAGAAACTAAACAAACCAGCTAGCTTGATAGCTTTATATAATGTGACAATGAGAATGAGATCACTTATTATATATATAAGTCCGTAGGTAGCCTTGGACCATATACTTGACAGAAGAGAGGGAGCATGCAGTTGTGGGTTGGGTGGATGGATCTCTTATCGAAGGCATCGCTTGTAGGCTGATGAATTCCCAGGAATGGTCATCTGAAACCTGCCCCTTTCATCTGTCCTGTACTGGCTTTCCTTCATCTGATGAGCGCCAATCCCTTTGCGGCTTGACCCTTCTCCATATGATTCAACCGAGCTCTTCCTCCTCCTCTCGTTGTGTCCCGCTAAACGCCTCCGGCAACTCCTCTTTGTTTCATCAAATTCTGTCAGTTCATGAAACCTGCAAAAGCGCGGCCATCAACATATATAAATAGAGTCCTGTTAAACCATGGCCATATCGAGTTTCCTGTAAGAGCCAGCCACATCGTTTAGTTTTGTAACTTGACAAGTGAGTAACTTTTAGATTTGTCCGTCCTATTGTCGTTATAAATCACGATTATCCAAGAACAAGAATGAATCGAGACTATGAAATGAGTAAAATCGTATTTGTACAATTCTTTAAATTTGCCTGGTATCCTTCTGACAGAAAATTAAAAAAAATTATGGTATTCTAAAAAAAAGAAGATAGATAGTTATATGAGAGAATTTGAAGGGAGATGTAGGGAGCGAAACAAGAAGTAGGTATAGAAAGGCAGAAAAAACCTGCTGCATTGCTGACAAAACCTCTGCCTGAGACCAGCAACGACAACTGCCGGTGCCTTTGAGTGAACCTCACAAACCTTATGTCTCCTGTGGTACCTCTTAGCGTCTGACAAGTCAGCTCCGCACCTCTCCACCTGACAAGACGGCGGCGAAGTACCACCGGCGCCGGCAGTGGTCCCTCTCTTCACAAACGCCACACTCACTCCTTTCCTCTTATCATGATCATCACCAGCACCAGCAACGCCAAAACCCGCTGCCTCTTCTTCTTCCATGTCGTCTTCCAAGTCATCTTCAACAACGTAATCATGGCCTGCCATTTTCTCCTTCAAGCTGCTGCGCTTCCCTTCAAGAGTTCTGGGATCCATTATTGTTGTGGGCAGTGAGTGATGAGATCACAGGACATGGCATACACTAAGGTAGTAGCTGGCTATGGCAAAGCGTGTGTGGTACTTCAAGTACTATAAATAAATGTCCTGAGAGGAGATAGGAAAAGGTGAATAAAGATGGTGGAGGTCCACAAGTACATATTCTTGATCTGTTGTTTGTACGTGTGTATAAATGTTTTGTAGTTTGAGGATGAATATCTATCATTAGGGAGTTTCAGGTTATAAGGATCTGTTATCTTTAGGTATCCAAGCAAAACTTTGGCCTAATTCTTGTTATCGGAGCTTGTTTTGATAGTTTCATTTGACGTACGTCGATGCTCCACCATAATCTCACCACAACAAATTACTGTCAGGTGGTCCTGTGGTCTATTTTTCACCGCATGAAATGTACTTCTTCCTGCTCTGGTAAATTACTGCTGTTAGTATAATTAAAGAAAATACTGCTGTTAGGGTTGTAAAACAAACCGAGTTGAGCTCGGAGTATATAAGCATAGCCTATAGGCCCACAATACAAGTCACCCCTCTTCCAAAATCTCCAACTGATCTTAGTTATTCAGCTAAACATTAGCCTCTCAGATCTGTAATTACGACCGGTTACTAAAAGTTATGACTTCTTTGTTTTTTTATGCGAAAAAGTTATGACTTCTATAAACAAACACGACTTATGTGCTAAAATTAAAGAAACAGTAATTGGTAGAAAATTTTTCCTCCACAATAAAAGAAAGGCACACCATTGTTTTTAACGAAGGAAAAATACAAAGATTAATTAGCTAGTAAAAAAAACAGAATGTAATAGTTTTTTTTTTAATACTGACCAAATCTAACATAATGAAATTAGTTGCATGAATTAATAAAGAGGAAAGTTTAGATAATTTGGATAAAATTGTACCGTTTTTAGTAGAGGAGTATTCATTATTCACATCGGATCATATATAGAAGAAAAATTTGACATAAGAATTCTCCTCAACCTATTACATAAAATTACACAACAAGATTAGTATCAAAAAAAATTATACAACAAGATTTATCTCCCTTAAGGCACACTACTTCGACGAGGATTTTACAAAGACACACTACTTCGATGAGGATTTTACAAAGGCACACTACTGCGACGACGAGCGCCTCTACAGGCATCATAACTTGTACGGTCCATGCCACAAGCACCAACCTAACAGGTGAAGGTGAGGCATACCTGTGGAAGAAAACTTCTCCTTGTTGGTAAATTTCAAGCTGCAAATAAAGACCAGTTCTTCAAATCAAATCTTTCTCCATGGTTTTTGTCTCCTATGATCTTATTTCCGGAAAACATTAATCACCCAGAAGAGGTGAAGATGGCTCTCCCTGCAAATAGGTACTAAAAATCCAAAGTGAGACTAACAAACAAAATAAAAAAGAAGAAAATGAAAAACTAAATGAAACGATGGTCGGAGCTTACGGCCGGAAAGGAAGTCGTTGGCAACGACAACCTCAAATTTGTAGATCTAAGGTTTTCTCCAAGAGTAAAAAGCAGTAGAGAAAACCCTGAAATAAGATAGACACGGAATAAAATTGTATCTTACAGTTTCAATTTATGCACAATAATTCTCTGATTGACTCAGGTTTCTTAATGGTGGAACTAAATATTTAGTTTTATCGAAGCCATATCCAATATGCTTCTGAATTTTTATGAATGCATAAAATGCACTGATCTGTTCTCTAGATTGTCAATACTATCTGTAATTTTTATTTGCCATATATTAGTTCTTCCCCCCCTGCCTGTTGCATAGTAATCCTAATCCTGTTTTTCCAGTTTGGTATTCGCCAACATTAGCAGTACTACCAAAACCCATATGTGTTTTTTTTGGACCTCGAAACTCATATATTCATTTCAGTAAACTCATCGGAGATACTAAAACATGGGTTTTAGAACCAAGACAGGCAAAGTTGCTTGTCGAAGGACAAGACGACTAATTATCCAGGTCCTTGTGTCCTTCATGTTAACTTCCTGGGCTAATTAAGACGTTAAAATGAGTTTATGGGCCTATTATTGTTGAATTCCCATGTGTGTTTCTGCGTTCAAGCAAAATGCACGGCGGTAGTAATGTCACATTACTAGCTTGCAGAGCCATGAGAATGACATATCATATCTCATAGTGCACCTTTTAATTGATTAATGTACGAGCATCAATGCTTACACTATATTCTCTGCTTCCTGAGTTCGATGAGGAGTGTATGTAAGTGGCAGAGTACTACTCTATGCTGCTTCTTTTTTTCTGATCAAATGGGCCAGTATGCAGATATTTAATCTTTTAGTTCCTCACAAGCTTTTTTTTTTTCTTTTGGCTAAGTTGTTCCTCACAATCACAACCTTTATTCCTTCTCCCACTTCATTGACTGCTGAATAGGATACTTACAGTTTCAAGTTGATCATGAACGTCATTATTATTATATAATGGACGATAATGCATGCCATGTAATGCATGGTCGTTGTGCAGATGAGACAATATTATGATCGTACACTGTGATGGTAAGTAGGTCCAGCTTCATAAATGGACTAGATCATCATCTCCTGCTGCTGCAAGTGAGGAGTGGGCATTCTCCTTCCTTGCCTGTTAACGCTGTGGTACAAGACAAAGGAGCAAAGCAAGTATGGGACCTTGTCTACTGTCCATGACGCATTATGTGAAGTACAATCTGAACCAACATATATATATATATATTTTCACATGACATATATAAGGTACCAATTATAACAGCAATACATTATAGAAATGGATGGCTTAGATCTTAGAAAGTAAACCAGGTTAGGACTTGAGGAATCCTTCTTTGTGTTTCTTCAATTGCTAGAAGTTTAAAACTAGATTAAAACCGACTATGCATTAATAAGGCTGTAGGTGAGCTGGAATATAGGAGAGTAAGTATTGTTATTTTCCTGCAGGTATACATATGCCTTGAGAATAAGGGTGAAAATGAGCTACTCAAGAGCTATTCAAGATCCAATCGATAACAAGTTCTTGACTCATTAGGCTCGGAAGTCTACTCGATCGAGCTCTTAATCGAGTCTAAAGAACATAAAACTATGCATATTTATGTCGAATTTAATAGAGTTGGTTCAAATTTAAAGTAAGGAGTTTTAACAAGCATAATCGAGCCAAATTCGATCGAGCTTGAACAAAAGAATGAAAAAAGTGGTTGGACAGAAGCTTATTTCTAGAAAGTTCGGTTATTCTCAGCGAACCCCAATTTATGTGGGGATCAATACTATGATGTTGCAGGTCTCACCAAATTATACGACAGGATCCTCTTCTTGTTGTCAACAGCATCTTGACTACTTTGATAATGAACTATATATACTGAACAAATTAAAGATGTCAATTAATTCTTATAGAAACTTGAGCAACTGAAAAAAAAATGGGAGGATCATGGTGTGGAATTGATGCCAAGGATAGGGTTCTAGTCCATCTATAACACTCAAAAATCACCACAGCTGTAAAGCATAACACCATTTTTGGAATCTCGCCAAGATTATAACTTCTCTTGGGTTGTACTGATCTTTCACATGGTACTAGATCCTTTGTCCAGGTGCTTAAATTTTATCTCCCCTTTTCATTTCTGTAAAATGAGATAGTATGGAAAAATTTTCTTATATATATTATGCATCATGGTTCGTTAAAGACATTGTATTTGGCCATTGGTAATGGCGTTTAACTAATAATACGTAGCTAAGCTAGCATGTAATTAATGCTAATGTAAATATAGAAAAAGAAGATTGATAATTATTGCAATGTATTCTCCAAGTTTTGATGGAATTTTATGCGGCATGTGTTTGTACACTCTGTTTTGGTTTTGAGAGACTTGTTTTGTGAGAATCCTTAGGTGTCGTTAGGAAATGGATTTGCTCGCACTGCATGCGTCCATTGAGTTTTGTCATTCTTGTACTAGTAGTTCTGGTATCCATTTATTTTATTTTTTTTCTTTTTGTGCTTCATGAATGGGATCAAAATTTATCAATTGGAAGTTTTTTTCCTTTTTGACCTCACCTGCCAATTTATGTTGGGATCATGCCTCAGAAGGATTTTGTATTAAAGAGCTTCTGCCCTTTTTTTTTTTTTTTCTGATACTAGTAGAGCTTCTGCCTAATTAAATATGGCAGTGTGCAAACTGTGTCCACTAAGGGAGCTTAATCAATAGTTGATCTAATTCTCTGAAGGATTGGCTTGAGCAACAAATGAACCAGTGAGTTATTAAAATGCAACTTCACACCAAGAACTAATAGGTGAGATTCGATGGTCCTATATTCACCTAACTTTCACCACTGCACTCTTCCGCGTCGCTCGTTTCTTTTTCTGGCTTTTGAAGGGGGGGGATGTTATATGTTATGTCCAAAACATACGACTTTCACTAGCATGATGAAAATGCCTGTCGCTCTCTCAAAAATGAGGTGGATTGTTGGTCCTGCAAGCAATTCTTCCCATCTGCAGATTCTTTCTTCTGTTTTGTTTGAACTTGCAGATATATTCGTCTGTTCTTTTCATCATCGTCATATGAGTGTGCTACTTCTTCAAAGTCTCATAGATCACCATCACTTTTCCCTTTTGACATACAGCTATCATTTGCAGCACTCTGAAGGGCACGTAAGGTTATGCATACGACATTTAGATATAATCTGATAAAAAAAAAAAAAGTTTTACATATAATGATTTTTTTGTTGTTCCTGCCTTCTGTTATGGAGCCTGCAAAGTTGGAGATGGCCTGTTAGTTTTTTTTTTTTTATATATATATATATAAATATGTTGGAGAAAGAGTACTGTATGTTGGTTTTCCGGGGGAGGTTAATCTCAAAGACATAAGGAATTACATTTCTCTGTCTACGGCAACGCTAGGTTGCATGGCAATGAGTGATTTATACGGAGAGGGAGGACCTATGTATTTAGTACCCAACTTTTTGAGTGTTACCTGTTCCAACGGCTTTTGTTATAGTGTATCGAGCATTCAACATGAACTGTGTATAGTTGTTTTTCCCCCTTTTGCAAATATTGAGGAGAACTGATTAAACATCCCACGTGAAAATGAGTAAAACCAAAAGAGCAACAATTTGCTTAATTACTGTGATGATTCTTGAAGGAACCTGGTTTAGAAGAAGGATCAAAACAGCTGTTTGATAGGACAGAGATCTTGCTAGTCATTGTCAAGGCAAAAGAATGATCGGATGCGCCCAAAAAGAAAAAGGGTTGTGTTATGTCCCCAACAAAGGGCTAAGATAATCATTAGTGACTATCCACTCACTGCCCAGATTGCCTTGCGATTATCACTGAATCAAGTTCTCTGGTCCTTCCCTTCTTCCCTTCCCCTGGAGAAATGTTTACTGCTGGCTTTTCTGCTTCTTTATATCTGCCAATCTCTTTCCCAAAGAATTTAATTATCATATCGGCAATTTTATGGACAACGTGAACAGCGTATCAGATTCCAGGACTACCTTTTTCTCCTCCAAATATGCAACTCGACAAAAAATGTTGAGAGCACTTCGTAGCGCGAGGATGGAGTGCTAGCGAGATCACCTTTTTTTCTCGGTGGAGAAGGCAACCCCTTCTTATTTCTATCCAACTCTTATAGTCCCTTTCGTATCAATTTGGAATTGGAATTGGAATTGAATTCAAATCATTAAAAATTTAGAATTTGAATTCATTATGAAATCAACTCCCATGTTTGGTATACTTTTTAATAATGAGGAATTGAATTCAATTCTAATGTTTGGTATAAATCAAATTATCAATTGAATTGCTAAAATTACCTAAGTTGTCCTTTTGTTAAAAAAAATTGAAATAAGAGTATAGGGTCATTTTTGTCATTTAGACATACTAAAACTTATCCAATGGAATTGAATTCTAAATCCGATAAGTTTTGCTTGGATTTGAAATATTACCAAAATATTGCTCAAAAAATAAAAAATAGAATTCAATTCCTATTTTAAGTGAAGTAGAATTATACCAAACTAAGGAATTGATTTCAATTCTTGGAATTGAATTCAATTCCATGATACCAAACGTAGTGTTACTGTGACCTGTCCTTGGGAATTTAGCTCGAATTTTGTTCGGTTTTTGGGTTTTTTGGGCTCCCATGTTTAGTGGTTTGGCCAATTATACACCCCGACATTTTTTTTGGCCGGGCATATACCTCGACTTTGCATGGGCAGGTCAAACGTGATCCCCTAGTCAGGTACCTGCTGACGTGGCGGGCTGCCCGAATTTGAGGTTTGAGAGGTGTTTCAAAACGACGTCGTCTTATGTCAAAACGGCGTCGTCTTATGTCAAAACGACGTCGTTTTAAAAGGGTTGGGTGGACACGTTGGATCCACGTGTCATTGTGGGCTCCGCATACTACCAACCCGGATTCTTAACCTAACCGACCCCAAACCAGTCCAAAAACCCAATAAATACCAGAAAAAACTCAGCCCGTATCCTGTTTGGATTTTTTAAAGAAAAACAGCCCATGCTCATTAATAAATGAACAATAAAAAATATATCTAAAAACTATCTTAACTCTTTATCACAAAACCAGGTTACTAAATTGTATTTTTCTCTACGTATCTAAAAAAAATCGTATTTTTCTCTAAACAAGTAAATCATCTTATCTTTTGAAAACCAGGTTAGCAAATTGTGGGGTAAAATGCATGTTTGGTCATTGAACCATATATGCGCGCTGGATTTTGGTCACTTTACTGGTTTTCGTTGGATTTTGGTCATTGTATCATTTGAATTTGCACGATTTCAGTCACGTCGGTTATGTGGGGTCCAATTTTTACACGTGACAATTTTTTATTGGTGATATGTTGGGCTGTGGGTCCCATGTACCTTGCCCAGCCCATGAGGCCCGGGTCCGTGAAAAATTTGACCCGTTCGCATCCAGAACGGGTCTAGCTCCCCAAACACTCCTAAATTTCCCAAACAGTCCCACTTAACCTTCATTTTCTACCAAATACTCCCACCGACACATTAAAACAATAAATCCCTAACTGTTAATCCTAATTGATAAAGAATTCCCCTTTTTTTCTTTCCTCTCCTCATCTCCTCCTCTCCCATGTGAAATCCTAATTAGGTGTGTTCACCCTACTTGACAAAGAATTCCCTCTTTTTTTTTCTTTCCTCCTCTCATCTCCTTCTCTCTCGTGTGAAATTTTGGGTGTCTTCTCCAGCATGGCAGGGATTGCGATTGGCAGGGGTGGTGTATTAATGGTTTTTGGTGAGCTATGGAGGGGGGAGAGAATTGTGGGTGGGGTTGATAGTGGTTGTGTTCTGGTGGTTTTGATCCAACCGATTGAGTGAGAGTTTGAGGAGTTCTTCGTGATCATCTCCGGTGGTGTTCATTCTTTTTGGTCTGAAGAAGAAGAATTTATTATTTTTTCTCTCCTTTTTTTCTTTTCTTTCTGGTGATTGGTGGCCTGACGTAAGGGAGAAGAAGAACAAGAAGAATGGCAAAAAGAAATAGAAACAGAGATACGCACAAGGGAGGAGAACTTTTGTGTGAAGGCAAACTGGATAAGGGAAGACAAAGGGGAAAGAAGAAAAATTGGTAGTAGTATTGTAAAGAAACAGATTTTGCGACAAACTTGAGGATGGGAATAATTCTATTAGGATTACCATTCTTATCTGAATTCTTTCAAAATATTTATCTGGATATTTCCTCCCTTGTTCTAGCATAATTCTCATTTTAATTAGGCATAAGGAAGGAGACCCAGAGGAAGGTGACGAAGAGGCGCTTGAAGACCTTGGGGATGGCGGCCATGGTGGAGGAGAAGGAGATGGGCTTGCTGCTGTAGAGGGTGGCGACGGTGAAGACGACGGCGGAGGTGGAGAGGAGAGAGAAGGATATGGAAAATGTGTATATATTTTTTTTTGTACATTTTAGACTTGTCTATATTACTGTGGATATATATTTTTTCTCCTTGTTCATCTTTTTTACATTTAAAGTAAAATAATATTAACAGCATAGTATTATTTTTAAAACCAGATGCTTGTTTTAATCTGGGATTGTTTGGGAATTCGAGATGTTTGCTTATGGGTGTAACCCGTTCCGGACGAGAATGGGTCGTTTTTCACACAAAACGGGTCTTTTGGGTCGGGCCGTGGTATGTGGGACCCACCACTCGAGACGAAACCAATCATCCCTCGACACGTGTAAAATCTGGGCCCTATCTACCCTACCAAACCAAAATCGTGCAAATTCAAATGGTACAATGACCAAAATCCAACAAAAACGAGTAGAGTGACCAAAATCCAGCGAGCATATATGGTTCAATGACCAAACATGCATTTTACCCGCAAATTTTTTTGGTGGAATTTTTTTAACAGAGATGGTTGGAGTTAACAAAATCTGAAGCTCGCCTCCCTCCTTTTCACTAAGTCTGCGCCATCTACCACCAGGGCCACAGAAATAATTCTGGAAATTATAATTTTTTTGGTTTTCTTGATGGTAGGGGTGTGAGATTTTAGTTTTTCCTTATGAAATTACTCTTATCTCAATATAAATGTTCACTTATAATTTTTCCCGTGGCATTAAGAATGTTATATTGACTTTTTCCAGCTAATGCAAGATTTTACTTATTGTTTTTTTAAAAAAAAAAATACTATTCGGAAGAATGATTACCTTTTTTGTGTGTTTTAGTAAAATAGAATTAAAAGTCCGGGGTTATAAATAAGGAAATTAGTAAGTTAAATTTAAACGACATAAATTATCATTTTTATTATTCATGCAGTTAACAAATAACAGGTATCATCCCAAAATCATCCCAAAATTCTAACTGCGGGTGGGTTTTTGGACTGGTTTTGGGTCGGTTGGGTGAAAAACCCGGGGTTGATATCATGCGGAGCCTACAAAGACACATGGATCTTATATGCCCACCCAACCCTTTAAAACAACGTGGTTTTGAAACACCTCTCAAACTTTAAATCCGGGCAGCCCGCCACGTCAGCAGGTACCTGACCAGGGGATCACGTTTGGCCTGCCCATGCAAAGTCGGAGTATATGCCCGGCAAAAAAAATATCGGGATATATAATTGACCAAACTACTAAACTACTAAACATGGAGGCTCAAAAACCCAAAAACCCAATTTTGTTCTTAAAACTTCATATATATATATATATATATATATGCTTGGCATTTTTTTGGCTAATACGACTAGCAAGACACATTCCTTGATCGGATAATTTCAGAATCACAAATAAAGAGCCAACCGGATTCAACCAATTTAACCTTGAAGCAGGTTATGAGCCAAACAGGATTTGATTCTAACCCTGAAACATGACAGGAAAAAAAAGTTTGTTCTAACCCCCAGATGAGAATGGATCGAGTTCTCATCCTAATCTTAACGAGCGCGCAGCTGCATTAAGTGCTATAGGTTACTGAAAAACTAATTAAATAGGAACTAGAAAAAGAAAAGCTTTCGATAAACCATGGAAATGGAAAATATATTAGCAAATATGGGGTACAACTAAATTCTACATAATGTAACATGTCTCCGGAGCAGGAAAAACTGAGAAGAGACATCACTTGTTTTGTTCAATTGATCACAAATTGCTTATTCGTGGATGATCCAACAAGACCGCTTACAGGAAACAAAGATGACCTGTTGCATCCACCGTCTTTAATAGTCTACATAGTACAGACCTGACTAGCTAGTACAGCATATAGAAAATAGAAAACAGAAAAGCCGGTCTCCTCTCTTAATCAGCTCTATCTCCTACCTTCTTCAAGTCATCCATATTTTGTTCTATGTTTCTATACTCCACCGTATCAATTGGTCCATCAATCTTATGCATTTCAACAACAACAGGGTCTGGATTGGCAGTGTTATTATCATTGGCATGGTTGTTGGTGTTATTATTGTACTTGTCGTTATTGCCACTATCAGCTACTGTCTCCCTGATCCTCTGATTACCCTCCTTGGCTGCGTCCCATGCACCATCCACCGTCTTCTTGGCTGAGTCTCCAAGAGCGTCTGCTATTTCTGTTGCCTTCCTCACCCCTTCTTTGACTGTATCGGCCATGAATTGAGTCGCTCCTCTTCCTCTATCATCTTCCTTGTCTAGCCCCGACTGTTTGGAATCATACATGCCTTGTCTCGTGGGATCATTCTTTGCACCAGAAGATACTCCAGGCGTACTACCAGTAGGGTCTGGTCCTTCCCATCTTGCCTGATCTGTTACTGTATTTCTTCCCTGAATATTATAGCTTTTATTCATTAATACAAGTTCGCTGTAATTCATATGGTATAATTGATGAAGCATTTTGGAACTTGGGAGCCCCAGTGGTTTATTAATCTTGCAGAATTCAGCCATATAAATCCTCTAGCGTCTATTGAGATATTAAGAAAAGAAAAATCAATTATGACCAGCAGTTTGCAATAATTGCACATGCATATATGAAAGACATACGCTGTGTTTTCAATAAAATCGAGAGTAAAAAAAAAAAAAAAAAGAGAAAGAAGATAAGGTAGGGTAGACATACTTGAGCAGCTTGCACATAAGAAGCAGAGGTTCTTGTGGCAAAATCAATATAACGAGCATGTTCTTTGGATGAAGCCTTTGTGAGGTTAATGGTGGCTCTCTTTGCCAAAAATATTCCTGCCATTACTTTTGCTTTGATGTAGCATGTAGTGTTATCGGACAAACTTTTGAACCTGACTATTACTCTTTCGCTTGACTATTAGGTAGGAGTAGGACTTATTTAACAAAATATTAAGCACTTATAAAGTTATACTACTACAGGAGCATGAAAAATTGAACGTTATCCTCCCTCCTTGCTCCGTAGCCCCCCTCTACAAATTTAATGTCGAGAACCCATGAAGCGGCGAGGAGACACATGGAGGACTTTGACACGAAGCCAAGTGAAATTTGACACGTTTTAGGACACAAACTGGAGGCCATCCCTGTTGGCAATTTAACTGCTGAACACATGTCTCATTCATAAATTCGATGATTCTGTTTTTGCTTCTCTAGGAGGAAAGGATAAGCAACCTATATGGCACGGCAGGGTTGTCGTGTTGTGTGGGCTTAAAATGACAAACAATGTGTAGCGTCAAGGATTCATGTGCCTTAGCCCAGTCGGCTCCTGCCCCAGCCCAATGTCAGGACCAGATAGATAGAAATGAAAATTTTGTTTCTTAAAACGAAGATTGATAGTAGATGCCAATACCGCAACAGGTTTTCGACAAAAAAAAAAAAAGAAAAAAAATACCGCAAAGGTTTTACTCATGAAGGGTTCAATTTTGTGTCTCCAATTGGTGCTAGGTGTTTGGATGATGTCAAAAACAAAAAAAAAAAAAAAGAAACAAAGATTGCTAGATTTCCTGTAAGACAGAATACGAGGATACCACAACCGTTGCCAAAATACGTTAGAAACCAATTAAGGGTAGGCTACCGAGTTAATGCATTGGAAGCAAGTTGTGACTAATAGGGGCTACAGTACAAGTAACAGTAACTGATCACTTCCCTTGCCTAGGAATGTGTGGACTGTGGAGTGTGGATGGTTATAATTTTGAGTTCTTGTTCAAATATGCACATTGTGACGAATCAATTCAGCGTTTGAGATCGAGTTGGGTGGAATGAATTCATATAATTTTGAGTTCTTGTTCAAATGTCCACCGGATTCTGATGAATTCATATAAATATTGTTTCCACGCACACTATTAAGCGCCGACTACGTGAGACATATATATAAAAAAGGAATTTGGATTCGGCTTACACCCTTAAATGCAATCTCTAAAAACGAACGACAAAATTTGGATGATAGGAAAATAAGCAAGCTTGAAGATTCATTTCGATTCTTGCGTCAAAAAAAAATGTTTATAATTCTCTAAAAATACGTACCCACCTGATATTCATACTCCACAAAATACATGTTTCAGAAATAATCATAGTAACAGATGACATATAGAATTATTAAAACTAAGGTTTAGAGAGCCTAAGTGAGACCAAATTTAGGTCCACGTCTAGGTCCAAATCTAGTTAGGAAGACCAAGAGTTTAAGGGTGCGTTTGGGAACTGTTTTGTGTTTTTAGTTCTTAAAATCTGTTTTGAAGATTAAGAACTGAAAACTGTTTTGAGAGTTTTTAAACACTGAAAATTCGTTTGGATGTCTGTACTTTAAGACAATTCTTAAAGAACTAAAAATAAAGAACTTGTTTGGTTGGATTAAATGTAAAAGCTATTTTTAAGCATTAAAAATTATAAACTTATTAGATTAATAAAGTAATTTAATTAATAAAATATTTAGATTACATATGAGAATTTTACAACAAAAACACCATCACATAATTTATTAATAAATTAATTTAAAATAGAATTTATTTGTACAAATATTAAAAAAATTAGGTTGAATATTCCAAATATTATAACACATTATAATACATTATTTAATATCACATAATTTTATTTAATATTATAATATTCACGTAATCTTCATACACAACACTTTCATAACATCATAGTAATTACAATAAAATTTGTTTACATTAACGATTACCCAGATTACCCAACATTAAATTTGCAATATTATTCCGATATACTGTCATTGTTGCTGCACCTTGCTCACCTAACTCTTCTTGTCGAGAACTTGAAGCACCTGATATTCCTTCGTCTGAACCTCAAAGCACTGCATAATTCCAAACCAATTATTTTTTTATACTAACAATGTTTTATTTATTCACTGCTTCAGTCTCAATATTTACAAAGACAAAACAGAGGACATCAGGACATCAGATAGAGGCCCTTACTCAGCAAAACACATTACATTTATAAATTTACAATGATCAGCCCATTAGTTTTTCCCACTCCCACATACAAAGAAGAAGAATAGTGTACATGAGGCTACGCTTTCTTATACTACTACTGGGAGTAAAATAACCTCTTCAAATCTCCGAGAAAATACAAAATTAGTACATTTACAAGTATGGATATATATTCATTTCATAGGATTTGGGGGCCTCCTGGCTCAAAAATTCAGACTTGGAACTTCTTGGTCATGATATCTAAAAAGCCTAAGGTAATTTACTAAATTATGTACAAGAAGCTTGTCCATGGGGGATATTAAAACCTTTCCTTGACTAGCATAAGTTAACCCGCATGCATGCCAATACCATGTAATGTAATGATACAAGAGAAAAATAATTAATGAAATTTGATGAAACGATTGGATTTATTGATTATGGGAAAAACGTTACAAAGAAACAGTCATCCAAAGGATGACTCTAATCCTACCCCAAAATTATACATCTCAATATCACACATATTTAAGCTTACAAGCTGGACTACACAACGATTTAAAACTGTGGGAACAGATTAATACAAAGGCCAGATGAAAAGGAAATTCCAGATTCATAGCCTTAATCCAAACAAGAGATCTCACCAAGATACTTTCAAAGACCTTGCACCAATCCAGAGTGAAAAATCAATTTGTTTCCAACCATCCAAATATAATTACCATCCCTCCACCACGAGCTTTG
>JAKUCV010002878.1:105147-116973 GCA_028386065.3 Turnera subulata | reverse complement strand
TAGTTCATGGTAGGAGAAAGACTATCATGTTATAATTTATAAAATTGAATGCACAAGCAAAGAAAATAAAGCACCAAATCAACAACATACCCTAAAAAATAAGAGAATAAAGCATCAAATTTACTGAAATAGCTCAAATTGTAAGTTAGGGTTTTTTTCCCCAAATTCATAAAACATACATTACCTGTTTGTTTCTCTCAGATAACTTTGTAGGCTAGAAATTGAAGAACTTTGGAGCTAATAACAATGGTTGCTGAGGACTGAAGAGTAATTAGGAGCAATAATTAAAGACATGTTTTGAAGTTGAAACAAGCCAGAGAGCCACGTTCAAACCACCAGAGAGAGCTAAGCAAGGAGAAGCAAGAAATCAGAGGAGAAACACGTTATGGGAACAGGGGAAAAATAAAGAGGAAAAAAACATTTATATCATCATTGGTTTTCTTTTATTTACAAAAATACCATTAATAAAAGGCTTCTCTACTTAATTACAAAACTGCCACCGCCAAGTTTTCAGAAGCGTACAAATTCTTTTTTTAGTTTTGTGTTTTCCCTTCTTAAAGAAGTCTTCCGTGAGAGCTCTTCTTTAAAAACAAGTCCATTTTTTTCATCCAAACAGGTTTTGGAGTTTTGAAAAGCAATGAAAACTGGAAACCAGTTCTGAGAACTGGTTTCCAAACACACCCTAAATTTCTCTCTTGCTCTCTTGCCTTTCCTTATGCTTGTTACTCTAAAATCTCTCTCTTGCTCTCTTGCCTTTCCTCTCCATATAAAAAATTAATCTTTCTAACTAATGCATAAACCTACTTCTCCGGATCATTCTCTTTACTAGTTTTAGAAGCCCGTCAAACACCAAGGTCCAGCTAAGAGTCGAACTAAGAAAGATCACCATCCACACATATGGGTAAATCCGGAATTTATTAGTAACAAAAGGCGATTACTTACAAAGATTACATTGATTTGATAACTTTCGGTTTCAATACATTTTACCCCCCTCATCTTTCGGTCAAACTTTTTTTACTCCCTGAAAAAAAAAACCGGAATTTAACCCCCTAAATTTCATTTTTCTCGGTTTCAACCCTTTTGGTTGGACCGATTCCGTTTTCTAACAGAAAATTAACGGAGCTCGTGGATACTTGACACGTATATTATTTGGGACCGTTCATTTGTAACCCTAATTTCTTCCTTCTTTTTTTTTTTCTACTTGTTTTCTGCTTTTCTTTTCTCTTTTTTTCTTTTTTTTCTTCTCTTCTTCTTCTTCTTCTTCATCGTGTTTTCTCCTGCGACATTTTTTTCTTCTTCTTTTCTTCTTTTCTTCTCCTTCTCCTTCCTTTTTCTCTTTTTTTCTTCTCCACCCAACCCACGCGCATTTTGGAACACCCCATAGCACACAACCCATGAGAAGCAGGATTTGATTTGGTTTTCGGGAGATGTGGAGCTTGAGGTGAGGAGTAAGAAGTTGAGTAGTGAGAGTGAATTGTTGTTTAAGGATTGTGGGGATTTGGGGTTGGGGATTGACAGTGATGATTTAGAGGAGGAGGAAGAAGACGGGAACCATGAAGAAGGGATAATGGTGGTGTTGGCGGGGATGGCGAGAATGGTGGTAATGCTAATGGTGGAGGAGGAGGAGGGTGATTTTTGTGGGGAGAAGGGGAATGGGGAAATGGGTATTGCTCGAAAGGAGAAAACGAAGAAGGGTTCTGGAGGGAATAGGCGGCTGGGGTTGTTATGGGCGCAAGTCATGGATTTGAGATCCTAATTTTCTTTCGAACTTGCAGATGCCTGATGTGATTGTAGACTATGACATGTCAAAACAGACATTTTCAATTGTCAAACAGGTGGAAGTAAAAGCTCTTTCTGGTAACCATGGATTGTACTCACCACCTTGTATGGAAGATACATGTGAACAGCATGGTATAGAGGACAAAATTAAGGAGAATAACAATTTCTGGAGATGCAAAGACTTCTCTGGAGAGGAGGGAACTGATGTGATCTAGAATGGAAGTTGAGAGAAATGTGAGGTTGGACATTGAATTGGATGAGGAGAGGAGAAAGAGGAGGATGTTGGAGGAGAAGGGGGAGAAGGAAGAGATGGATTGGAAGGAGATGATGGTGGGGATGCAGATGGAGCATGAGAACGCTATGGTGATTGAGTGAAAGTTGTTGAAGGTTTTTTTATTCATATTTTTTTTAAAAAAAATAAAATAACAGAAAAAATATTTGTCAACCACATAAATAATTTTTGCTGAGTACAATTCTTTTTATCCTTTTTCAGTTTTTTAAAAAAGGTAGCTTTTTTTCCTTTTTTTTATTAAAAAAACATATTTTTGTCGCATAGAATTCTTTTTTCCCTTTTTTTCTAAAAAAATAATATTTTGTTGAGTAGAATTTTTTTTGCCTTTTTCTGTAAAAAAAATAGTTGAGTAGAATTCTTCTTAGCCTTTTTTTATGAAAAAAAAAACTTTCTTTTTTCATAGAATTCTTTTTTGTTTCTTTTCTTTGTAAAACAAATATTTTCATATTGGATAAAATTCTTTTTACCTTTTTTTGTCTAAAATATAATTTTCTGTTGAGTAGAATTTTTTTTTTGTTAAAAAAAATTGAGTAGAATTATTTTTAACCTTTTTTGTTCAAAAAGTATTTTCCAGTTGGATAGAATTCTATTTTACCTTTTTTGTAAAAAAAAAAAAAATTGTTGGGTAAATTTCGTTTTTATCTTTTTCTGTAAAAAATAATTTGTGTTGAGTAGAACCCTTTTTAACCTTTTTTGTTAAAAAAATATTTTTTGTTGGATAGAATTTTTTTTTCTTTTTTATAAAAAAAATGTTTAGAGTAGAATTCTCTTTTTGCCCTTTTTTTTGTGAAAAATATTTTTTTGTTAGATAAAATTCTTTTTTCGCATTTTTTTGTGGAAAAAAATATTTTTTTGTTGAGTAAATTTTTTTACCTTTTTTTATAAATAATATTTTTTGTTGAGTAGAACTCTTTTTAGCCTTTCTTTGTTAAAAAAATATTTTTCTATTGGATAGTATTCTTGTTTATCTTTTTTTTGTTGAATATAATTCTTTTCTACCTTGTTTTGAAAAAAAAATGAGGAGTAGAATTTTTTTAGCCTTTTTTGTAAAAAAAAAACTTTTTGTTAAGTGAAATTCTTGTTTGCCCATTTTTGTGAAAAAAAAAACAATTTTTTGCCATCACCATCAGATGGCTAGAATTTTGCCACATGTCACCATCAGATGGATACCGTTAAATCAATTAACGAGAGTTAAATCAACTATGAGACGCCCCGACTCGTATTTACCGTACACAGTAAACACGTGCCGAAATTGTGACAACCCGACCAATCAAATCCAGCATACAGTGTATAAAACATAAACCCTGGCTCGACAGCCCAAAAATTATTAACAACAATATGGCCCTACGGCCCAACATCAATAACAGCAGTAATAACTCAACTGGCCCAATGGCCCAACAAAAGTAAAAACATGCAGAGCGGAAGACTTATAACTCACATGACAACACATGCAAAGCCCAATGCAACTAATGGATCCGAGTCCTGTCCGAGGGTACGCTTCAGCTTGCCCTGTACGTTCCTGCACTACAAACAACTCATCCTACGGGATGAAACCCCGCATGTAACAGCCCGGGTAAAAATTTTGGATTTTTACCGGACTGTAGAAGTCGTTTTACCGTGATTTACTGCTGAATTAATCTTGGGTAATTAATTCAAGGTAAATCGGGAGTTGTTTTCGAAACCGAGGGTTTTTCCATGCTCGTGATTTTCCCGCGGATTTTTTCGAACCTAAGTTGGTATTTTTCGGGTTTCGGAATTTCTCGGAAAATCACACCGGAAAATAACTAAGGAGGTATCTGTTATTTTCTGGTCCGGATCGGACTCACCCGTAATACGGACGAACTGTATTATTGATATCACATGTTAAATAGTAAAAATTTCAGTTTATATAAGGAGGCAGCCGGGTGAGGAAGAGGAGAAGAAAAAAAAAAAGGAGAGAAAAAGAGAGAAAAGAAAAAGGGAGAAAAAATTCTCTCCTTTTTCTTTTCTTTTTTTTAAGAAAAGAAAAAAAAAAGAAAAACAGGAAAACAGTGAGAGGAAGAAGAAAAAAAAAAGAAAAAAAATGAAAAAAAGAAACAGAAAATAGAAAAGGAAAAGAAAATCAGAGAAATTAGAGAAAAAGAAGAAAAAGAAGAAAAATGGAAAAAAAAGAAACCCGGTTACCCACTGTTCACCGTCAACCCATTTCTTCCTCCGGTTACTGTACATGGGGAAGAGTTCCGGCCGTTTTCTCCACACACTGCCGCCACCAGACGCTCCCCCAAGCCGGCGCGACCTTACCCCCGTTGCCGCCACGCGCCAGCGACCCGTGAGCAACCCGTCGGATCCTGCTTCCTTCGTTTCTGCCGCCGCTGCCGACAGCCTTCCGCCGGCCTTCCACCGCCCCCGAGCTCGCCGCAGCGTGCCGACCTCGTCCCTTCCTTCCCGTCGCGCTCGCCCTTCTTCTCCCGCCGTCGCGCTACGTCACCCGAGGTGAGCAACCCACGACCCGCGTCCGACCCGGATGCTTCTGGCCGGGTCGCGCCTGGGTTGGTTTTCTTTTGTTTTATTTTTTAAAAAAATATATATCTTTATATATAATAATTCTGGTATTTACTTTTGAAAAAAAATTATATAATTGTTTTGAGTAAATTACTGCCAATTTAATTCTGGTATTTCCATGAAAATATAAATATATTTACTTTGATAAATAATTATGTTTCGTTTGTAAATTATTATGGTTAGTTTGAAAAATAAATATATATGCCTCGAAAATAATTTCTGGAAATTAATATGTATATTATTTTCGTCTGTGAAATTGTGATTGTGGTTTATGTAAATAAATATGTATTTTGTAAATTTAAGTTAATTATATTTTGTGTTGGAAAGTGTTATTATATATAATTAGAAAAAGATAAATACTATATAAATGTTTTCTGAAAATTATAAATAGGTTTTTATTTTTCTGGAAAAAATATGGATATTATTATTTTGGAAATTATGGTTATTTTATGAAAATATATTTTGAAAAGAATTTTAATTAACGTATGGTACCGAGATTATATTCGGAAATACGTACGGTTAAATATTGTAACGACCCAGGTAAATTTTTGAGATTTTACTGAGTCGTTTTAAACTCTTACAACGGTAAATAGATTCTATCGTTGTAACCGTGAATTCTACCGCACCGAGTTTTCCGAGTTTTACCGGGAGTAACCGAGCTTCCTTTCGATTGCCAAGGATATACGACGTCTGGAGTATCTTCGAGCCTCGGAATTAACTTTCGGGAATTCTACACGGCTAACCGAGCCTCGGTTTTCAATTCCGAGACTTGGGCAACGCTCGGGAGAGTTAATTGGATTTTCCGAGCCTAAGTTGTAATTTCGGAACCAGACGAATTTCGGAAAGACGATTATGCCCCTGAGATTATTTGGAAACCAGAAGAAGCAGGAAGGGCAAATGTGGCATAATTTTTTTGGTTCAGAATCTTCTGCTATTGGCGCGCACCTGTCAGCTACATCATAATCTGTCCAATTATTAAAGGTAATGGCAGACATCTTTTTCTTTCTTTTTTCCATCACCATATCTTGTCTGCCACAATAGTTGCCTACAACCCATATTCATCTGCCGAACCAACCACCAGTATCGTCTGCAACCAATTTCCCCAAATAGCTCCCCAGTTTAGAAACTACTTCCCAGTTAGAATCTGCAACTCCTACCTACACTTCCTACACCAAATACAACTACCTAGCATCCATTTTTCCAATACAGTAAATATATTTAAAAAAAAAAAAAAACGTCGTCACCCCCACTTCCTCTTCTTCATCTCTTCCGGCCGCCACCATCCGAACCACCTCAACCACTTTCTTCCTCTTCACTCTCGCTTCCTCCCGCCGCACGCAGCAGCAACCACCAGCAAGTGCGACCGCCGCCACCAGATCGCCTCCTCTTCTCGCCGCCCTACTGCTGCACCGCGCCGTTGTGTTCATGACTACTGTGGTTGATTATTGAACTCTGTGATGTTGATGGGTGTATTGTGATGACCATACGAGATACGAGATATTGAGTTATTAGTGACAGTGACCCGGTATTCTGACATTGTGATTGGATTCCCAGAGGAGCTGTGAGGCTGATAGCCTGCTCGGGAACGTGAATATGATGAGTTACTGTTGGACAGTGGAATAAGAAATAATAATAAACAGTGGTAATAACATCTAGACATCTAGGTTGTCACGTGACAGGTATTGGTACGGCCAGATGGTAGTCGCCTTGTGATTTGTGATATGATAGGGAGGACTGCGTGGACTCCCGGTTGAGGACTGCGGGACTCAGTTGATTTGTTAAAGGAAGGACTGCGGGACTTCCGCCGAGGACTGCGGGACTCGTTTATTTGTGGTATGATTTGTGACATCTATGGATTAACGGGGAGTACCCTGGGGTTAGCTAACCTGGCTACCAGGCACGGCCGATACTTATTACGTGACAGGGCCCTAATAATAAAATTGGTAAGTCTATCGTCAGGTGTCGGTGAGTTTATGAGATTAGCTTTACCATGAGGAGTCTGACGTATAGTTAGTTCAGGTAAGTTGTTACCGATATTATGTTTGTGCTTGCTATACTTCTATTGTGTTCTGTGTTGGCTTGGGTGTATTTGCGGTTGTATGTATACTGTGGTTTATTTGTTTATCGGTGAGACAGTGGTTGGTCTCACCCCTCACACAGTTCCTGCAGGTTAGGTTCGCATACCGGCGGCTGTGGCATCACCTCGGACAAGACTCGGATCCTATAGTAGGCATTGTGTCTTGCATATAAAATGTTACTGAATATCTAGGAAATGCTTCCGCTGTGCAAATGTTGATATCCAAACAAGGTGACAAGATTGTGTTTTTGATTGTCTATTTATCCTTTTATTAATATGTGTTCTTGCTTTAATGATATGTTGGCCACGTGGTGGTACTGTTTGCCGTAATTACTGTTAGTTGGGTGAATTTAGGTTAGGGTGTTTCATTTTGGTAGCGGAGCGGGCTGTAGGTCCTTGGGTCATTGTTTTGCTTGCTTGTTGTGCATAGCTCGCTCCATATGTTTATCATTTTGCATTTACATCATTTAGTTAGTGCACTATGGATCCAGTCGAGGGACGTCAGCTGTCGCGGAACATACACATAAGAGGTAATGATGCCATAATGTGCAAAAAATACAAATATTATAAATATTGCTAATATTTTGATACAAAGGGAAATATTAATATATTGATTGCGAATAGAAATATTACATTGACAATTTATAAAAAGGGAAATATTACATGGATTTTTGATATTTTATAAAAAAAAAAATACAATTAACGGTTCGCAACGACGTTGACACGGAAGCTGTTTGCGTCGCTGTTGACGTTGACCGTGACTCTGTCGCTCCACGAGAACCACATGCCGCCTCTGTCGCGCTGGCCAGGAATCTCGAACCGGTTAGCTTGAGGGAATCGGAGTGGAATCAGACCGTGATCGTCTCGTGGTTGCCACTGCGTCTCCGTCAGAAGAACCAAGTTCGGCTTGTACTGGTTCTTCAGATCCCTCAAAGTACGAGAGAACTCCTGTGCACGTCTTGCAACACCTCTGCAGTTCCACACCAGTAGCCGTACCTTTGGCCAGGTTGGGGGTAGCCGAGTCATTCTGGGTATGCTCTGGGCTGTCATTGCGAGCTGGTAGTAAGCGCCTTGCTCCACAGTCTGGCAAGTGGACTCCAAGTTGAACTCCTGAAGCCTATCCGAGATGAAGAACATCACGGAGTTTGCTGAGCCGTAGTATGAAGTCCTCAGTGTCCCATGGTCCTCCAGGAAGAACACCTCTTCCATTGGAGTGACGAAGAATCGTGACGAGTAGAGCTCGTCGACGAAGACTAGACGTGGCATTCTTCCGAGCTCATTCGGCAGCTCTTCAGCACGTTCGTTGACCATGCTGTAGGCTAGACGATTCCTTCTGTCGAGGTTGGCACCTTCGACAAAGAACACTGACGATGGAGCAGGCATTTTGACTGGGAGATTTTGAGTTTTTACTGAACGCGTAGGGTTTTATTTTATGACCGTGGTATTTTCTATGCTTGAGCGTTTTATTGCTTTTAAAACACTTTTGATGAATTACACATCACCGCTCCCTCTTTTATACTCTTACGGGGAGCGTGATTGCCGTCTTTGATTTTCAAGATCTTGCTTTTTGAATTTTACCGTTGCTTTCATTTATTGCATAGTTATTTCACGCGTTTTTTCGGACTACGGTGCCAGAGTTTTTCAGTCTCTTTCCATCTCTTGATTTCCTTCGCTCCGGCTACCTTGTCTTATCTTTCTACGGTCTTGTTATTTTTTTCTTGCATCTTTTACCACTTACATTCGTGACTGTTGAGGCTAGACAGATGGGACCACATCTCGAATAGAACGCATGTGCGACAAGTTTACAGCTGTTCGGACATCGTGGTGAGATACGAGACAAGAAAGACATTTTGGCTCATGCGGAATTTTTGAACAAGTGGGTAACGTGTCCTTCGAGAGACACAGGACGTTCCCGTGATCATCGCTGTGCATGATAACGGTCGTCTTTTTCACGTGGGAACCGACGTCACCGTTAGCTGTACGTGTTACGTTTCGTGATTCGAGGATGTTTACGTCCGATACGAGCACGATCATGAAAACGTGTTTTATTTTTTAAAGAAAAACAAAACTAAAACAAATTGCTCAAACAAAAATTAAAAGAATAAAAACTAAAATATAAGAATAATAACTAAAAATAAAATGTAACTCTACAAAATAAAAGGGGCAAATTGTACTCTTAATATTTTAGTTTATTTATATTTGATTTTATATTCATATTGTTGATTTCGTTTTGCTTGAAATATTTTTTTTTAACCTTCTGTAAGCACGAGTTTACATAATTTAACAAGAATTTTGATTTAAAAAAGAAATTTATTTTATTAATTTCATAATAAGGTTATACAACAGAGAAGAAGTACTCTCTATGGAGTTACTTGCTTCTCTAGATCTTTTACAATCTTCTTGGCATTTTCCATGTGAGAAAAGAGCTCCATGCACGCCAGTTCTATCAGTGCTACCGCCGAGCTGATCTTCTTCAGCGAGAAGTTCAGTTGTGTCAACTTCTGTTGCGGAGTGCTACTCTCAGCTACCGCCTTGCCCTTGCGATCTTCAGCCTTCTTGCCGGCACGCTTCTTCCGTCGTTTTGGGGAAACGACCATGTGCTCTTCCAGGCCGATGATGTTCGTCTTGAAGTGCTTCTTTGGAGGTTCCTCTTCATCGGAGCTTGTTTGGAAAGCTCTGCCACCGATGTAGCTGTTGTCCTCCGAGTCTGAAGTTGTTCTTGTTCTCAGTGGGGAATCCATGGCTGTGTGCGTGAGTTGCCAGCCATGAGGTTTGGTTTTTATAGAGGATGAGATGTCGCGTAAGGATATAAGCGACATATCACGTTGGGTTTGGACACCTGGTGGAGTGTATCAGAAGCTTATCGTGGTAGGACCCACGGATAAGACACGGAATTTCGGGGACGAAATTCTTTTTAAGGTGGGTAGATTGTAACGACCCAGGTAAATTTTTGAGATTTTACCGAGTCGTTTTAAACTCTTACAACGGTAAATAGATTCTATCGTTGTAACCGTGAATTCTACCGCACCGAGTTTTCCGAGTTTTACCGGGAGTAACCGAGCTTCCTTTCGATTGCCAAGGATATACGACGTCTGGAGTATCTTCGAGCCTCGGAATTAACTTTCGGGAATTCTACATGGCTAACCGAGCCTCGGTTTTCAATTCCGAGACTTGGGCAACGCTCGGGAGAGTTAATTGGATTTTCCGAGCCTAAGTTGTAATTTCGGAACCGGACAAATTTCGGAAAGACGATTATGCCCCTGAGATTATTTGGAAACCAGAAGAAGCAGGAAGGGCAAATGTGGCATAATTTTTTTGGTTCAGAATCTTCTGCTATTGGCGCGCACCTGTCAGCTACATCATAATCTGTTCAATTATTAAAGGTAATGGCAGACATCTTTTTCTTTCTTTTTTCCATCACCATATCTTGTCTGCCACAATAGTTGCCTACAACCCATATTCATCTGCCGAACCAACCACCAGTATCGTCTACAACCAATTTCCCCAAATAGCTCCCCAGTTTAGAAACTACTTCCCAGTTAGAATCTGCAACTCCTACCTACACTTCCTACACCAAATACAACTACCTAGCATCCATTTTTCCAATACAGTAAATATATTTTTAAAAAAAAAAAACGTCGTCACCCCCACTTCCTCTTCTTCATCTCTTCCGGCCGCCACCATCCGAACCACCTCCACCACTTTCTTCCTCTTCACTCTCGCTTCCTCCCGCCGCATGCAGCAGCAACCACCAACAAGTACGACCGCCGCCACCAGATCGCCTCCTCTTCTCGCCGCCCTACTGCTGCACCGCGCCGTCCCCGCCACCTCCTCACTGCCGACCACCACCACAACACCACCATCCACCGCAGACCAGCACCACCAAGTAACCACCATCATCACCACACCTCACCGTGAAGCCGCCCGCGACAACCACCACCAAGCCGTGCCCGACCACACCCACCGACCGCCACCTTCACCACTGCCCCACCACTAACCTCGACGCCGCAGTTGCCTTGTCTTCCTCCTCGCTTCCTCCAGCTCGTGCCGCCGCTCGTCACCTCCTTGCTGCCGCCGCCGTCGACCACCCACCAAGGTGAGTTGAAGAAGAAGACATATGCTGGGTAGATTAGGTTAAGTAGGTTTGGGCTAGGTTTGGTTTAGTTGGGCTAGGTTTTGTTTAGCTTGGGCCGGATTGTATATGGGTTAGGCTTGGGAATGTTTTGTGGGTTAAGGGTTTATTAGGGCCTGGGTTGAAATCAGATGGGTTAGCTGGGCTTAGCGTGTTGGGCTCTGCACCTGGGCCTGGCACTGTTGAAAATTTTGAATTGGACCAAGGCTTGGTCTAGCCCAGTCCGAAAATAGGAAAGAAAAATACAGAATTTAGTTAGTAGAATCTATATTATACGGAAATAAATACATATCTATATTCTGGAAGTATAATAAATAATAGTTATTAATAATAATAATTTTAGGAAAGTATATATTATCAAGGAAATAACTTGGATAAAAATAATGATGATAAATTTGAATTTAGTTTATTTACGGTTGTTATCTTTATAAATATATGAATATGTATATACATACATACGGTCGTATGTGATTTACTAAGCATACATACATTTTATAATAATTACCTCTTTTAGCATATATATACATGTAATTATGAAATTAACAATTTAATTTACGGATTAAAAATGATATTATTCTATTTGGATTTAACTACATATTTATAAGTCTTTTACATAAACCGTACAAAATCTATTTTATGGCTATGCCAGGATTGTTAATTTACCGGAAGTAATTTACTAACGTAACAATGGTATTATTATTTTACACTATCGGTTATATGCATACATATATCTATTGTATTATATTAAATGACTAAAATAGCATAGACTATAAAAATATATATGGTTATACATGATGAGCATGTAGACCACGAGCGACCAAAGGGCTGGGATATCGGCTTGGACGCTCGGTTTCGGTTCTAATTTAAAATTACGTATAATTTGTAAATCGGTTGAAAACATATAACGAGCTAATCTTTAATTAATTGGGAATGCTAAATTCAAAGTAAAGGAAATTACTGAAATGATAAAATAAATACGATAAAAGGCAAGCCGTATAATAATTA
>JAKUCV010002878.1:90304-105039 GCA_028386065.3 Turnera subulata | reverse complement strand
ATATATGGTTATACATGATGAGCATGTAGACCACGAGCGACCAAAGGGCTGGGATATCGGCTTGGACGCTCGGTTTCGGTTCTAATTTAAAATTACGTATAATTTGTAAATCGGTTGAAAACATATAACGAGCTAATCTTTAATTAATTGGGAATGCTAAATTCAAAGTAAAGGAAATTACTGAAATGATAAAATAAATACGATAAAAGGCAAGCCGTATAATAATTACTAAAACCAACATCATGCATGATCATTCTTGTTGTGCATTGTAAGTGATTTCTGTTGTTCTAAATATAGGGATATCGAGGCTTAACCAGATATCGGCTTCTATCGGCTTCTAAGGAGTATCAGGTGAGGATATAAACTTATAAACTTCGGTATACTGCCCGTGATACCCCGGTTGTTTGTTTGATTGTTATCTTGTTATACCTGTCATGTCATTGTTGGCTGCTGTTGTGATTATTGTTATGTGTTCATGACTACTGTGGTTGATTATTGAACTCTGTGATGTTGATGGGTGTATTGTGATGACCATACGAGATACGAGATATTGAGTTATTAGTGACAGTGACCCGGTATTCTGACATTGTGATTGAATTCCCAGAGGAGCTGTGAGGCTGATAGCCTGCTCGGGAACGTGAATATGATGAGTTACTGTTGGACAGTGGAATAAGAAATAATAATAAACAGTGGTAATAACATCTAGACATCTAGGTTGTCACGTGACAGGTATTGGTACGGCCAGATGGTAGTTGCCTTGTGATTTGTGATATGATAGGGAGGACTGCGTGGACTCCCGGCTGAGGACTGCGGGACTCAGTTGATTTGTTAAAGGAAGGACTGCGGGACTTCCGCCGAGGACTGCGGGACTCGGTTATTTGTGGTATGATTTGTGACATCTATGGATTAACGGGGAGTACCCTGGGGTTAGCTAACCTGGCTACCAGGCACGGCCGATACTTATTACGTGATAGGGCCCTAATAATAAAATTGGTAAGTCTATCGTCAGGTGTCGGTGAGTTTATGAGATTAGCTTTACCATGAGGAGTCTGACGTATAGTTAGTTCAGGTAAGTTGTTACCGATATTATGTTTGTGCTTGCTATACTTCTATTGTGTTCTGTGTTGGCTTGGGTGTATTTGCGGTTGTATGTATACTGTGGTTTATTTGTTTATCGGTGAGACAGTGGTTGGTCTCACCCCTCACACAGTTCCTGCAGGTTAGGTTCGCATACCGGCGGCTGTGGCGTCACCTCGGACAAGACTCGGATCCTATAGTAGGCATTGTGTCTTGCATATAAAATGTTACTGAATATCTATGAAATGCTTCCGCTGTGCAAATGTTGATATCCCCACAAGGTGACAAGATTGTGTTTTTGATTGTCTATTTATCCTTTTATTAATATGTGTTCTTGTTTTAATGATATGTTGGCCACGTGGTGGTACTGTTTGCCGTAATTACTGTTAGTTGGGTGAATTTAGGTTAGGGTGTTTCAAATATTTTCGGTAAAAGTTAATAATAAAGGATATATAACCGGGATGGGATATTTCATAGTATTGGCATCATAGTATACCGATTATGTGCATTTATGTGTATGTATGGTTTTGTGGTATAGGTTTGGATATCGGGCAGTTTCCCGAGGAGCCGGCGTCGGACCGGTCATTATTTCCGAAGTTGAGTAATCGGCCAAGGTGAGGATGGATTTCCTTCAATATGTGCCTATATTACTCGGTTATCATGTTTTGATGATTATGCATTGTCGAATGTGCTTTTGCTGTGTTTTGGTTCGAGATGTTAATCCCCGAGTCTTGTTGGGTATTTTTGGGATGTTTATCCCGTGTTGATTTTCTGTGTTTTTTTTCGGATTAAGAGTAATGGTATAATTAATGAATTGTGACAAGGATGTCGATCCTTGGTATTTTGGATGGATGTCTATCCCGGTATTTTGGTTAGGGATGTCGATCCCTGAGTTTGGTTTTTGATGACGGTAATATAATTGTCACGTGGTAAGTAGAGGTACGACCGGATGGTTAGAGATTGTTTTGTGGTGGCCATGATCTGGGTTCGTGTGATAAGCATGTCTATGCTTTGGATGTCTATCCCGGTTTGTTATATTTGGGATGTCTATCCCTGGGTTCTTTTTGATCTGGCACCAGGAACAGGTTGATAACCTGGTACGACCCTAGCTTATCCGTGACGAGGCTCGGAAAAGATAAAATTGGGTAATTGGTTTTTATTGAGTCTTTTCGGTCTTGGACCGGCTTTGGGTCGAGTCTTTTGGTTGGGCTGTTTAGCCTGTGTTTTCGACTTGAGTAATTTTTAGTTGCATATTGATTGTCTTTCCTTCGTCGGTGAGCACTTCGGACTCACCCCTCACCTGCGGGCTTTCATCCCGTAGGATGAGTTACTTTTGGTACAGGTTGATGCATTCCAGACAGGCTGCAGCGTAATCCCTTGGACAGGGCTCGGATTCATAGTTTGCATCTATGCATACAGTGTCTATGTGAGTTTTATAAGTCTTTCGCTGT
Organism: Turnera subulata; assembly: GCA_028386065.3. Lineage (NCBI taxonomy): Eukaryota > Viridiplantae > Streptophyta > Magnoliopsida > Malpighiales > Passifloraceae > Turnera > Turnera subulata. The sequence continues at coordinate 102,511 of JAKUCV010002878.1, read as the reverse complement.
GCACTGTTTTACTATTATTGGGCCATTGGGCCGGTATTGTTATTTACGATGTTTATTATTTTGGGCCGTTGGGCCCGAGTTATTGTTGTTTACACTGTATGCTGGGCCTTGATTGGTCGGGTCGTCACAGTTCCGGCTCGTGTTTACTGTGTACGGTAAATACGGGACGGGGCGTTTCATTTTGGTAGCGGAGCGGGCGTTAGGTCTTGTTGGCCAGTCTCTGTGTGTTTGTTGTCTTGTTTGCATAGTTCGCTCCATTTGTTTATTATTTTATATCATTTAGTTAGTGCATTATGGATCCAGTCAAGGGACGCCAGCTGTCGCAGACATACACATATGAGGTAAATGACGTCATAAATATGCGAAAATACAAATATTATTGATAATATTAATATTTTGATAGTACAAACGGAAATATTACATTAATATTTTATAAAAAGGGAAATATTACATTGATTCTTGATATTTTATAAAAATAAAGAAAATACATTTAACGATTCGGAACGACGTTGACACGGAAACTGTTTGGATCATTGTTGATGTTGACCGTGACTCTGTCGCTCCACGAGAACCACATGCCGCCTCTGTCGCGTTGGCCAGGAATCTCGAACTGGTTAGCTTGAGGGAACCGGAGTGGAATCAGACCGTGATCGTCCCGTGGTTGCCACTACGTCTCCGTCAGAAGAACCATGTTCGGCTTATACTCGTTCTTCAGGTCTCTCAGAGTGCGTGAGAACTTCTGTGCACGCCTTGCTACTCCTCTGCAGTTCCACACCAGTAGCCGTACCTTTGGCCAGGTTGGAGGTAGTCGAGTCATTCTGGGCATGCTCTGAGCCGTCATTGAGAGTTGGTAGTAGGCACCTTGCTCCACAGTTTGGCAAGTGGACTCCAGGTTGAACTCCTGTAGCCTTTCGGAGATGAAGAACATCACGGAGTTTGCCGATCCGTAGTATGAGGTCCTCAGTGTTCTATGCTCCTCTAGGAAGAACACCTCTTCCATTGGAGTGATGAAGAACCACGATGAGTAGTGTTCGTCGACGAAGACTAGCCGTTGCATTCTGCCTAGTTCGTTTGGTAGTTCTTCAGCGCGTTCGTTGACCATGCTGTACGCCAGACGGTTTTTCCTGCCGAGATTGGCACCTTCGACGAAGAAGACTGATGAGGGAGCAGGCATCTTGAATTGGACGTATGGGGTTTTGTTTTTCGAGCGTTGTGTTTTATTTGCCTGGACGTTTTGTTTGCTTTTGATGCTTTGATGATTCACACATCACCGCTCCTTCTTTTATACTCTTATGGGGAGCGTATTTATCGTTTTTGATTTTTAAGATTTTGCTTTTTGAAAATTTACCGTTGCTTTCATTTATTGCTTTGTTACTTTACGCGTTTTTCGGACCCATGCCAGAGTTTTTCAGCCTATTTCCATCACATGATTTTCTTTCGCTCTGGCTACTTTGTCTTTTCTTTCCGTGGTTTTATTATATTTTTCTGCATCTTTTATCACATGCATCCGTGACCGTTGAGGCTAGACAGACGGGACCACACCTCGAGTGGAGTACATGTGCGACAAGTTTACAGCTGTTCGGACATTGTGGAGAGATACGAGACGAGACAGATGTTTTGGCTCATGCGGAAATTGTGAACAAGTGGGTAACGTTTCTTTCGAGGGACACATGACGTTCCCATGATCATCGCCGTGCGAGTTAACGAAACAGACGTCACCGTTAGCTGCGTACGTTACGTTTCGTGATTCGAGGATGTTTACGTCCGATACGAGCACCGATCATGAAACATATTTTGTTTTAATTTTTTTTCGTTTTGATTTTGTTAAACGAGTTTTGGTTTTAATTTTCTTTTCTTTGATTTTATATTCTTATAGTCGATTTTTATTTTGCTTTGAGATGTTTTATTTTCCGTTTAACATGAGATTTCATAACAAGAGATTTTGATTTAAAAGGAAATTTATTTTATTTATTTTATAAGGTTTACAACAGGAGAAGGAGTACTCTACTGAGCTACTTGCTTCTCTAGATCTTTTACAAAATTTTTGACATTTTCCATGTGTGGGAACAGTTCCGCACACGCCAGTTCGATTTGCGCCACCGCCGAGCTGATCTTCTTCAGCGAGAAGTTCAGTTGCGTCAGCTTCTGTTGCGGAGTGCTGCTCTCAGCTACCGCCTTGCCCTTACGATCTTCAGCTTTCTTGCCGGCACGCTTCTTTCGTCGTTTTGGGGAAACGACCATGTGCTCCTTCAGGCCGAAGATGTTGGTCTAGAAGCGTTTCTTCGGAGGTTCTTCATCGGAGCTTGTTGGGAAAGCCGTGCCGCCGATGTAGCTGTTGTTCTTGGAGTCTGAGGTTGTTCGAGATCGGAGTGGAGAGTCCATGACTGTGTGTGAGTATGCCAGTCATGAGGTTTGGTATTTATAAGAGGACGAGATGTCGCTTAAGGGTATAGGCGGTATCTCGGGTTGTGGTTGGATACCTGGCAGAGTGTGCCAGAATCTTATCGTGGTAGGACACACGGATAAGACGGAATTTCGGGGCCGAAATTCTTTTTAAGGTGGGTAGTCTGTAACAGCCCGGGTAAAAATTTTGGATTTTTACCGGACTGTAGAAGTCGTTTTACCGTGATTTACTGCTGAATTAATCTTGGGTAATTAATTCAAGGTAAATCGGGAGTTGTTTTCGAAATCGAGGGTTTTCCCGCACTCGCGATTTTCCCGCGGATTTTTTTCGAACCTAAGTTGGTATTTTTCGGGTTTCGGAATTTCTCGGAAAATCACACCGGAAAATAACTAAGGAGGTATCTGTTATTTTCTGGTCCGGATCGGACTCGCCCGTAATACGGACGAACTGTATTATTGATATCACATGTTAAATAGTAAAAATTTCAGTTTATATAAGGAGGCAGCCGGGTGAGGAAGAGGAGAAGAAAAAAAAAAGAAAGGAGAGAAAAAGAGAGAAAAAGAAAAAGAGAGAAAAGAAAAAGGGAGAAAAAAAAGGGAGGAAAAAGAAAAGAAAAAAAAAGAAAAACAGGAAAACAGTGAGAGGAAGAAGAAAAAAAAAGAAAAAAAAGAAATGAAAAAAAAAAGAAACAGAAAATAGAACAGGAAAAAAAAATCAGAGAAATTAGAGAAAAAGAAGAAAAATGGAAAAAAAAGAAACCCGGTTACCCACTGTTCACCGTCAACCCATTTCTTCCTCCGGTTACTGTACATGGGGAAGAGTTCCGGCCGTCTTCTCCACACACCGCCGCCACCAGACGCTCCCCCAAGCCGGCGCGACCTTACCCCCGTTGCCGCCTCCTCCTTACGTCGCCGGATCCGCCGCCACACGCCAGCGACCCGTGAGCAACCCGTCGGATCCTGCTTCCTTCGTTTCTGCCGCCGCTGCCGACAGCCTTGGCCTTCCACCGCCCCCGAGCTCGCCTCAGCGTGTCGACCTCGTCCCTTCCTTCCCGTCGCGCTCGCCCTTCTTCTCCCGCCGTCGCGCTACGTCACCTGAGGTGAGCAACCCACGACCCGCGTCCGACCCGGATGCTTCTGGCTGGGTCGCGCCTGGGTTGGTTTTCTTTTGTTTTATTTTTTTAAAAAATATATATATCTTTATATATAATAATTCTGGTATTTACTTTTGAAAAAAAATTATATAATTATTTTGAGTAAATTACTGCCAATTTAATTCTGGTATTTCCAAGAAAATATAAATATATTTACTTTGATAAATAATTATGTTTCGTTTGTAAATTATTATGGTTAGTTTGAAAAATAAATATATATGCCTTGAAAATAATTTCTGGAAATTAATATGTATATTATTTTCGTCTGTGAAATTGTGATTGTGGTTTATGTAAATAAATATGTATTTTGTAAATTTAAGTTAATTATATTTTGTGTTGGAAAGTATTATTATATATAATTAGAAAAAGATAAATACTATATAAATATTTTCTGAAAATTATAAATAGGTTATTATTTTTCTGGAAAAATTATGGATATTATTATTTTGGAAATTATGGTTATTTTATGAAAATATATTTTGAAAAGAATTTTAATTAAAGTATGGTACCGAGATTATATTCGGAAATACGTACGGTTAAATATTTTCGGTAAAAGTTAATAATAAAGGATATATAACCGGGATGGGATATTTCATAGTATTGGCATCATAGTATACCGATTATGTGCATTTATATGTATGTATGGTTTTGTGGTATAGGTTTGGATATCGGGCAGTTTCCCGAGGAGCCGGCGTCGGACCGGTCATTATTTCCGAAGTTGAGTAATCGGCCAAGGTGAGGATGGATTTCCTTCAATATGTGCCTATATTACTCGGTTATCATGTTTTGATGATTGTGCATTGTCGAATGTGCTTTTGCTGTGTTTTGGTTCGGGATGTTAATCCCGGAGTCTTGTTGGGTATTTTTGGGATGTTTATCCCGTGTTGATTTTCTGTGTTTTTTTCGGATTAAGAGTAATGGTATAATTAATGAATTGTGACAAGGATGTCGATCCTTGGTATTTTGGATGGATGTCTATCCCGGTATTTTGGTTAGGGATGTCGATCCCTGAGTTTGGTTTTTGACGACGGTAATATAATTGTCACGTGGTAAGTAGAGGTACAACTGGATGGTTAGAGACTGTTTTGTGGTGGCCATGATCTGGGTTCGTGTGATAAGCATGTCTATGCTTGGGATGTCTATCCCGGTTTGTTATATTTGGGATGTCTATCCCTGGGTTCTTTTTGAACTGGCACCAGGAACAGGTTGATAACCTGGTACGACCCTAGCTTATCCGTGACGGGGCCCGGAAAAGATAAAATTGGGTAATTGGTTTTTATTGAGTCTTTTCGGTCTTGGACCGGCTTTGGGTCGAGTCTTTTGGTTGGGCTGTTTAGCCTGTGTTTTCGACTTGAGTAATTTTTAGTTGCATATTGATTGTCTTTCCTTCGTCGGTGAGCACTTCGGACTCACCCCTCACCTGCGGGCTTTCATCCCGTAGGATGAGTTACTTTTGGTACAGGTTGATGCATTCCAGACAGGCTGCAGCGTTATCCCTTGGACAGGGCTCGGATCAATAGTTTGCATCTATGCATACAGTGTTTATGTGAGTTTTATAAGTCTTTCGCTGTGCACTGTTTTACTATTATTGGGCCATTGGGCCGGTATTGTTATTTACGATGTTTATTATTTTGGGCCGTTGGGCCCGAGTTATTGTTGTTTACACTATATGCTGGGCCTTGATTGGTCGGGTCGTCACAGTTCCGGCTCGTGTTTACTGTGTACGGTAAATACGGGACGGGGCGTTTCACCGCAGGCGAGGGGTGAGTCCGAAGCGCTCACCGACGAAAGATAAACAGAGATATATAATCAACCGTAATAGTTTCGAAGTAATACAACCATCAAAACAGAAGAGTCTAACACAAACAACAAAACAGAGGAATCCAACAACAAACAGCACGACAGAGGAATCTCACTAAATCATATCAAGGCCAAGACCAAAAGAATATTTATTACTATTTCCAATTTTATCTTCCGGGCCCCGTCACTGGACAAGCTAGGGTCGTACCCGGTTATCAATTAATTCCGGATGCTAGGTCAAAGAGAACCACATCATATCTTACTATACCGGGACCACGTCCCAAATTACCAAATCACACCGGGTTCAACAACCCAAAATACCATATCGTGATCAACATCCCAAAACCGGATATTTGGTATATCCGAACCACTGGGTATTCGGTATACCCCAACCACAGGCATCAACATGCCAACTGGATATTCGGTATATCCGAACCACTGGGTATTTGGTATACCCTAACCACAGGCAACAACATGCCAACCGGATATTCGGTATATCCGAACCACTGGGTATTTGGTATACCCTAACCACAGGCATCAACATGCCAACCAAATCAAGTAACCGACCATAGCATCCCAAAATTAATTTTCAAACCATCGGTCGTACCACTACTTCCCACATATATCGTCATCTCATATCAATTCCAACTTCCAATTTCCAATATCCATTTCTCAATTATCCACAGTCAATAGTTTATTCCAATTATCCAATCACAACACTGTCTACCGTCAACAATCACAATATCCATAACAGTCAAACAATTATCCAATTTCCTATTAGCTCAAGTTACACAACAGACCAATCCTTCAACAGTTTCATAACATCAATTACTCACAGTCCAACATCAATCACAACACAGTATCCAATAAACCGATGACAGTCATACAACGGTTCAATCAAGCAAATCAACATCATAGTAACAATAACAACAATAACCATAGCAGCCAAATACCCAACACAATTCCATATTATCAAATATCCATCAACAATACATATAACACCAATTATTCACAATTAACAGTTCATCACAATATCCACACGACCAATAGCACAGTCCAACAACAGCAACATCAATAACCATAACAGTCAAATATCCAACAATGCCCTACTCAGTAGTTCATTCAAACAACAAAACACACAAGTATCCACATTGACCAGTACATCATTATTCTCAACACAATATCACAAATCCAATATCACAGTCTAACATCAACAACAACAACAACATCATAGCAGTCAATCAACCAACAGTAATCATCTCAACAGTTCAATCAAGCAACAAAACAAACACAGTATTACGGGCACATATCAAGGGTTATCCATCCTCACCTTAGCCGATTACTCAATTATGGAACTGTCCAGCAAATTCCAAGTCCGGTTCCTCAGCACATTGCTCGTTATCAACTCCTATATCAATCAAACAATATGCACACATAAGATGATATGCAAATGCCATGCTAATATTGTGTACCGGAAAATAAATACCGACTCGTCTCGGTCACTCCCCCGGATTAATTTTCCATTATCATCATCATTTACCATTTATTTTCAAGTGTCAAAATACCATACTATACTTATTCCTATACCCGGATATTATCCCGATATACCTTGGTCATATTTTCCCCGAATATATTTTCTGGTGTCATATACATATATATTTTCCAAAACATTTTTCCTTGTATAAAAATTATTTATCTCCTTTATCTTATGTTTCCAAAATATTTCCATATTCAAAAATTACCAATTATTTCCTTAGTTATATTTTCCATAGTCCATAATTAATTTTCAAAAATATATTTCCAGGTTTTGTTTTTTTTTATTACCTATTATTATTTTATTTTATTAACTCGGTCTGGGCCTGAATGGTACTGTTTAGCCCACTGCACAATGCCCAGAAAGCCCATGCAGCGAGCCCAACAATTCCAACAGCCAGCCCAACAAGCCCATTCCTAAACAACCCAAACCAAAACACCCAACCCATTTACTCAGCCCAACACCACACAATCCAAACCCATCTGCATCTCGGGTCGACCCGCAACCCAGACCCACAACCCGGGTCATCCCAACCTCGGGCTCACCTGCACGCAGACGGCGAGCGTCGGCACGACGGGAACGAGCGGCAGCAGCGAGGCGGCCTGCAGGCGAGGGAGGCAACGTAGGTAACGGCGAGAGCAGGGAGATCGGGCGAAAGACGGGCTCGTTACGCCTCGTCAGGTAGTGCGATGCAGGTGACGTCGGCGGCCGGCTGTTTGCTTCGTCGGGTCGGTCGTGGCGGTTGGCGTGAAGGTGGTGAGCGAGGAGGTGATGGTGGCTGCAGGTGTGGTGGTGGTCCGGCGGCTGGTCGCGTGTTGATGGTGGAGGCAGCGGCTTGGTCGCGGGGAAGTGGAGAAGGTGGCGGTGGCGGCGGTTCCTGCCCCTCCTCCTCCTTTTTTTTTTTTTCCTCCCGGTTACTTCTTTTTCTTCTTCTCTTTTTTTTTTTCTCTTTTCTCTCCATTTTCTTTTCTCTCCTCTCTTTTTCTTTTCTCTCTTTTCTCTTCTCTCTTTTCTTTTTTTTTCCTCCTCTTCTTCCCCACCGGCTTCCTACTTTTAATCTGTTTTTTTTTTACTATTAGACTTGTGAGCTTAATAATGAAATTCGTCCGCATTACGGGCGAGTCCGATCCGGACCAGAAAATAACAGATACCTCCTTAGTTATTTTCCGGTGTGATTTTTCGAGAAATTCCGAAACCCGAAAAATACCAACTTAGTTCCGAAAAATCCATGGGAAAATCACGAGCGCGGGAAACTCTCGGTTTCGAAAAACGACTCCCGATTTACCTTGAATTAATTACCCAAGATTAATTCAACAGTAAATCATTGTAGAAAGACTTCTATAGTCCGGTAAAAATCCAAATTTTTACCCGGGCTGTTACAAACTAACGGTAATGAGTTCAATTGCGAAATAGTAAAGTTCAGGGGGTTAAATTCCGGTTTTTTTTTTTCAGGGGGTAAGTGAAGTTTGACCTAAAAATGAAGGGGGTAAAATGTATTGAACCCGATAACTTTCTATATAGCATTTAGAATATAATTAACAATTTTTTTTTAGTGTCAATAACAACCCTTTGGAAAAAGTTATAATCTCTGCTCGGCAGATTTTGATGACTATAACCATTTGATGGTGGGATTACTATTTTTGACAATCAAACCTACAACTCCTTTGGGACTATGATCATGCTACCACTTCCACTTCTCCTGAATAATACTACCCATAATGTACTTGGAAGTAACCTTTCAGATCCTTCATTCTTTCAAGGGATTTTTTCTTTTTGTTTTTTTTTTTTGTCTTCCGTACAGATTACATTATGACTTCAAATTGCAACGCGAAACTGACAGATTCGGAGAGATTTGCGGAGCTTCACACCCGATCGAGGTGGAAAGAAAAAGATGTTAATTTGTTGCGGCAAACAAGTGGAAAGTAAATTTAAATTGCATTAAGTATTTCACATAGGAACTAAAAAATATATATATACTATGAAATTATTGATAATTTGCTTCAAGCCGTGGTCAATAAATAACAGCAGAACCCAAAAAAGAGGGTGAAAAACAACAGCTTTTGTTCTTTTGCATGACACTGTATCCATGGTCCAACCAATTCTAGCAGTTAGTATATAACATAAAGGAATCTCTTTTCCCATATTTTTCATTTGTCTTCCATCTAAAAGCTACTTTCTCAGTTCCGCGATTGTCAACCCAAGGAGAGGAACGAGGATGTTATGGAGAGAATCTAGTGCAATAAAGAAAAACATTGGCAGAATTTCGCTGTTTTGCTTTCCTAGTTTGTCTGGATTTCTACCTGCCGTGTCTAACAAATTGATAAAAAGAAGGTAAGACTTGTCTCAAACTTTTTGTCATCAAACTCATGGAGAATAATGTTTTTTTTGTCTGAATGGAGAATAATGTTAAGGCGACCAAACCCAAAACAAACGTGGACAAATCCATTTTGATTCAACTTTAGCCTCCCTCGTGTACCAAGATAGAAAATTTAGTTATGCATACTTAGCAATGAATATTAGCAACTTGACTACTGCATTTATGCATTCCGCTTTGCATTTTGGTTAATTTTTCATACACAACCAAATAGTGACACAGACTATATATGATCACAAAAACTGCGAGTTTAAGAGATAGCTAAACTCTGTAGTAGAGGAGCAGAATAAGAAACAAATCCGTTAGTGAGACGCCCCGACCCGTATATACCGTACGCGGTAAACACGTGCCGGAACCAAGGTTTTGAAAACTGGACCGGACATGAAACCGGCAGAGGCAGTAATTCAAATGGACCGGGGTTCGACCGGGTTTGACCGGGGTTCAACCGTTTTTCTAATTTTTACATAAAAATAATAATAAATAAAGTTAGTGAGCTGCAAATCAAACCTATTTTTAGCTGAATTTTAGCTGAAGTCCAAAAGAAAAATCAATTCAGCCCATTTTCAAAGCCCATGTATAAAAATATGAATAAAACCCTAGTTTTCCATTTTCTTTTGTTTCTTTCCGCCGCTCCCCTTCTTTCTCATTATCTTTCTCTTTCTTCTTCCCTCAAAAATAAAAACTATCAATTAGTTATCTTCTTGTTTACTAAAAAAATGGAACCATTGGTTCTCAAAAAAAAAAAAAAATGGAACCATTCGTTCCTTCTATCCTTTAAAAAACCTATCGATTTGTTTCGAATCTGTAACCTTGCTTCGTCTTCCCCGCAAATTGACCTCTGACGGCTCCGGCGACCACCACACTTTCTGGTACTGCAACTACAACGAGGTCACCATCACCGGCATCTACATTCGCTGCTGTCAAGTCTAGTTCACCATGAAACACAGGTTTTCGAATCTAAGATAAAACTAGATTTAATATGGAGAAAGTAATGAATGGAAAGTTAAGGGATTTGATTTGAGGGTTTCAATCACATCAGTAAGGAAAATCAAGGTGTTTGGGCAATTTCTTTTTGAGTTTTGAATTTTTTATTGGAAGGTAACCATAACGTATTGAAGAGAACAACGTGAAAAAATAATAATTTGGCTGGTTGACGACCGTGAAAACCGGGCACGGTTCACACGGTTGTTCAAAAACCGTGGAAACCGGCCGGTTTTCAACGGCCATATGGGCACATGATTTTTTTACCCCAACCGGACCGGTGCCTTGCCGGTAGGCCGGTTAACCGGGTCCAACCGGCCGGTCCGGTCCGGTTTTAATAACCTTGGCCGGAACTGTAACAACTCGACCAACAAAGCAACTGCATACAGTGTATAAAACAATAAACTGGCCAACAGCCCAATATCAAATTGAAAACCGGCCCTTCGGCCCAATGTGGAACTCGTCACCCGAACCCCGGGGACATCAACAACAACAACCATCCGGCCCAATGGCCCAATTAAAACATATGCATGTTAGAACAATAGCCCTACGCTAGAGGGGGGGTGAATAGCGTTTATCGGATTAAAACGAAATAAGCAGGAAATAAATGCGGAATTAAAAAGATTGAAGGACACAAGCAATTTATCCTGGTTCACACACACACTACTTGTGTGGCTAATCCAGTCCTTCAAGAGACTCTCTTGAAGATTTCACTATCTATGTTAAGCTTCCGGGTGCTTAACAAACCGTTTACAACCTAGGAATTCTAATTACAAGATTCCTAAACCTGAGAGTTCAAGTCACATGAACCTCAATACTCTTGCTTGAAGATACCTCACTTCAAGACTTCTCTCACAAGAAGATATACCCCTCTTCCTATGAATCTCAACAAGGGAACTAACCTCCCTTAAAGTGTATAACAACACAATCACTCAAACAAGAACTCTCAAAAGAGTGGATATGAGTTACAGAATTTAAGCTCTAAAAGGGCAACTCTCAATCCTCAAAGGATATTGGCTCAATTTTGATTTTGATGAATGTATGCAATGAATACTTGAATGTAGAGAGTTGATTTCCTTAAAACAGAGACCTACATGCTCTATTTATAAGGTTAAAAACATGTATTACCTTTGAAAGCTCAATTCAAAACATCTTTAAACAAAGTAACATGGAAAGGTGAAAAGTATATCTGCTCTTGTCGGCTGAACATCGATGTTGCAAATCAGGACATCGATGTTCTAGCCTTTGAGTATGCATTATTGGTCCAACGGTCATAAGGACATCGATGTTGTAAAGGTGGACATCGATGTCCTGGCCAGTGAATATGAATTATTGGGCTAACGGTCACTAGAACATCGATGTTGGCTAGAAGGACATCGATGTTCTACAAGACATTGTCCAAGACCCGAGACAAAATAACATCGATGTTCATTAGTTGAACATCGATGTTTTGGACATTCCCAAAACAATCTTGAGACCTGATTCAATAGGACATCGATGTTATGAAATAGGACATCGATGTTCAAACTCTTCAAAGCAATTTTTTAGCATAACGGTCATGAGTACATCGATGTTCAGATATTGGACATCGATGTTATAAACTACTGCCTACTTTTGGAAAAATTATTTTAGTGCAGGACATCGATGTTCCAATATTGGACATCGATGTTCAAAGCTTAGAAACCTTCTCGAAAGCTTGGTTTCAAGGCAGGGCATCGATGTTCAAAATTGGGACATCGATGTTCATTGCTCGAAAAATATTTTTATGCTTGGAAATATGTTATGTTATGCATGAGCAAAATTCATTTTATTTTGAGCCAATGTCCTAGAAGAGTTGAGTGTTATACCTTGTACAATTTATGAATCTAACTCTTCTTTCTTTGGCTCTTCAATTCTTGTGCTCATTTACTTTGATCCTTTGCTTCTTGATTGGTTTCTTTTGCTTTGAGGATTGGTTTGAC